>SNQN01001288.1:68102-88757 GCA_008642245.1 Bassia scoparia
TATTAAAATAAACAAATATCATTTCAGAAGTACTTATTTACACACCGTATATAAGCTAATAAATTATTATACAGAAGTACATTATGATTGTATTACATTAAGTGTACAATACGTCGAAGTACATAATATCATACACAAAATAAGATAATTTAATAAAATAAACAATTTGTGCGATCACTCTACCATCCACCATCACATTAATCCACAATTTGCATCACTTTCTTCCTACCATTCATGTATCTCTACAATTGAGATTCATAAAAAAGCAACACGTATTATCTTCTCCAACACTATTAACATACACAAATCCCACTCTTTTGCTGTCAACGAACACTTTTGCCGGAGATATCATACAATGATCATTGACTAGTTTGAAAGATCCGTTTGTGAATAGGAGAGGAAATTTGGATTTATGTTTTGGGAAGGTTGGTTTACTGGTTTTTTGTTAAAGAAAAAAAAAAGGCTTCGTTTGAGTTAATATCACCGTGGTTTGTTTGGGTCTACAATAAAGTTGGGTGATAGACCGGTCCACGAAGGACTAATTGTAAACTTATATTAGTGATAAAGATGTAACAAGTTAATTCCCCTTATTGACAACCCAATAAACCTTAACCTGAACAACAGTAATGAGTATTTTGTATCATTAATTGTCTAACATAAGTCCATACCATCGGTATGCACATTGGCATCTGTAGCAACTAGATTATTTGCTACACATGTAATCATCAGCCCTGAATGATACAATTCACTCTTTTCTATGATATCATTATTATCAGCGGACTTAGAACAGGATACACACAGCCTACTTAATAGTTCAAATATCCTTCTTTATAAACCAGGGTTGCTTGCACTTGTCTTTACGGATGGTGGTGATATGGAAAAATCCATTCCACAAATCGACGGCTATTATCAGATAGTAAACAATGACCGTTCAAATAGATGCATTCCAATGTGGAGGACACGTCTTGATGGCGGCCCTGCCTTTTGATGTCATCGAGAAAGGAGTACATCAGATGTATCAAGGCATTAGCTTCGCAAAAGTATTCAACACCTTTTTTATAATCCAGAGTGTAATATGGGGTGTTTTCCCTGTTGCTGACAAATAAACTTACTGTGCCTACCAAACGCGTTATTATTTTCTTTTCTGAATTTATGTTTCATGGCATGATTTATTATTATTTTTATTTTTTTTTTTGTCTCTAATTCCCACATGATTTTAGGATAGTTGTATGATCCTATTTATAAAGTATGAATGTAATTTTGAACTAATATATATATATTATATATATATTATATTATATTATATTATATTATATGATCTTAAAGTTGATGTTGTGTTCCTATTTTATAATGGAGTGAATTTTCACTGATTTAGGTTATATTGTCGTACAAAGTTGCCCATAAGTTTTGTATTGATATGTTCAAATTGAAATTTATGTTTTGAGTGATTATGGGCTAGTGTTTTCTGTATCTGTGCTTTTGTGGTTCTTTTGACTATCTCATGACTTATATGTTATGTCTTATTGTATTGTTTTTTGTTGTGGTTACACATTTGGTTACTCTTAATGAATTGAGATTGCTCTCCCCGATTTGTCTCTTCCATTTGATTTCTTGCCCGATATTTGCTTGAATTTTGCTATGCGATTTTAAGCTTGGATTTGAGTGGTATTTTCAGCTGATATTATAGAGTGATTTTTGCTCCAATTTGATCAAATTCGCAGCTTATTATAGCTATATTTCAGCCGACTATTGAACTTGTTTGCGATAACAATTAAGAGATGCTTTGTTTGTTGTTTTTTCTTGCATGTTGTTTCCTATAATAGTGGGCTTAATGGCTTACTAGCTTTTGCTCTTACTCTACTTTCAAAGCTTTTACTTCACATGCTTTTATTTTCCATTGATAGAATGAACGTATTGCAGGCCTTGCACTACCTAGTTTCTGCTATATTTCATTAAGGCATTTGTTTATGCTGGATGTTTGAACAGTTATCTGGTTGGGCTCAGCTCCATGTAGATTAAGCTAAAAAGACGAATCTGCCACTTTATTTTTTTACTTGTCCAACTTGTAAGCTGTTTGGCTCTCCTGCTAGATGCGAATGAATGTTCCAGAAAGATCTATGACTATATTGTGACACACAAAACTATTTTTGCGCCTACTTTTGTCGATAGATGTTGAGATTATTGAAGCTCAATCTTATGTTTTTTCTTAATTAATTTGCGGATTGGGGTTTTTTTGCTCAATTGATGAGATGTTTTGTTGTTATTAGGGAATGATTTACTTGATTAGAGAAACCAAAGGTGTAAGAAAATTTCAGTGTATTGATGAATTGTGTCTTGTTGATTTTAAAATGATGCATATGCTATAATTGGTACTGGAAGCTGCAAATATTTGTGGTTCCTTCTTTCTGCACGTCATCGCTCTCCCTTCTACAACACGTCGCCTTTTCTTTTCTTTTTTTTCATAATTGTGTGACCTGCAAGTAGTGATAGGTTCCTAGGACTATTGAGAAAGATAGCAATTATGTAACTCAAATAGTGGGTGTCACATTTAACAACTTTGGCACATGCTGTGCAAGTGTTAAGATTAAAATCCTTTGGTGGGAGATGTCACAACTTTGTCTCTTAGGATTTATCGAGGTTTCTATCATGGTCAATTTAGCGTGGCACCTTCAATGTGATGCTTTCTCATGGTTAGATGATCTTCACGTGGAATTAAACAAATAAGTTTATATGCGAGACGGCCATTTATTTTGGGCCTTTCTAAAGATTCATCAGTTTTTTCATGAACTGTCTTTTTGTTATGCTGATCATAGCATCCTTGATCAACTTATGAAGGGGGGATTGTTTCAACACTATTTCAAAGCATCTATGCTTTATATCTGACTTATCTTTTGAACTTTCTCCAATATAACAGGTTTTTCAGGGGCCCTGAAATATATAATGAACAGAAGTCCTATTCAGTTGATTTATCTAACAAAGACAGGTATTTTATCTTTTTCTAAACTTATTCGATTACCCTAGTGCTTCAGTGCTTAAATCTCATAGGCATCTGTCTGTTGCTTGTGCCAAATCTAGTTATTTAGCATTCTTTCAGACCCCAAACTTGTATTGAGTATGTCTCCATGGCTCATTCCTATATGACTTTTTCGCATGTCTTCAATATGTAAACATTTTTGCAAGCGAATATTTTTTGCTTCCATTAACCCAAGTAAGTTGTTTATGTTCATTTCTTTCTATTGTTTGAGCATGTTTTGGATACATCTTGTGGTCAAGCTTTCAATGGTATCTTAATAAGGCCTTTCATTAACAATAAACTTGATTGTAAACTCTACAATGGACGAACCAATTTGTATAGACTATACGATTGTGATAAAATTATGTGTACCAAATCTTTCATGTTTGAATCTGTTTGAGGATATCGATGCTGAATTTGAAACTTATGGCTTAGATCTGATGTATGATAAATGCTTCATTTATTATAGGTTCTTGGTTCAGGGAATTAAATCTGACTTGTTTATTGTCTATTTAGGAGAAGTCCGAGTCTCTATCGGGAACACTAGATTGGTAATCAGACACGTCGAACCACTTCAAAAAAGCATCCCGATAGTTGTAGTCCAAAGAGGGGTTTGGCCTGCAAAGATAAGGTTGCTATCATCTCTTTAAGATTCTTGACCAAGTTTTTTCCTTCCATTGTATCTGCAGGAAACCAGAGGCTTATAGAAAATGAACTTTAAAGGTCCTTGAAGGTTATTCGTCAGAAAAATGACTTAGTCTTGAAAAGAAGAAGAACAAAGTTTGATATGAACTTAACTCGGTTCAGAAAGTTAGTTTTAGTTCCATGATATAGAAATTACGCGTCCAGGTCTCTTCTTTGCGCTTCTTATCTGGGAATTGGTATGTTATTCTTTATGTTAATTTTATCTGCTAGCCTGTTTTCCAGTCTTCCTTACTTTTTGGTGATAGTATGATACAATGGTTATCATGCAATCACACTTGCTTTTATCATAGTGACCATTGCATAAATGGATTATTTTTTCTTTGCTAGTGATACTTCACTGTTATTTTTGTTTGGCAATACCAGCATTAGTGCCTCAAATTGTGGCTTGTGGATTGGCTATTAGACCCTGCAGTCCCTAATATCGGTTGTTGATCTGATGTGTTTGATGTTTTATCAAACTTCCTCGAGGGTTAATCGATCTAAGTATTTTGTTGTTTTTGAAACTTTTAGGACATGTTGAGATTTGTCATTGTTTCTTTGCGGTCTTTCGTTGAGAGACAACAATTTCTTTCGTTGAATATTGTGATATTTGAGTAGGTTTGCAAAATTAGAAAAATAATAAAAGGTCTAACTTCTAATTGCACTTTACCCTTTTAGTTGAAGATTCAATTTGGTTCTCGATATTTTTTTGTTTCTACTCATATTATAGGGAACCTGAGAGAAAACATGCGCTTGACATGGGAGATTTAGTGGCATGACCAAATAATGAGAGATGAAAGGCTTTTGACAATCGATCTACTCGCTATGCGCACTATATATATTGGTCGTTAATGATGTTGTAGCATTATTTAATATAGGGTATCTGTGATAGCATTACTTTAGATAGTAGTTTTTTGGTTTTAAGCCTCTTCGATCATTTTGTAAATTCTTCCTAATAGAGCTATGGACAATGCTCAATCTATTTATCTTTAACAATATGGGATGTATATTAAACTATATATATCAACTTGCATGCTAGTATGTGACGTTGACTCTACCTATGTTTTATATATAATATCTATTAGTAAATCTAATTTAAAATCCATTTATCATTCGTCTATTTTAATTTTTCTTCCTTTTACACATTAAGAACATAATAATTATTTATTATCACAATAAAAATAATCGGCTCTAAGGTTATTCTAAACAAGTGTTACTGCATTAAGATAGTCCAAAAAAAAGAAATAATGTGTTGCATTAGATACCATGATATATTTTAAATGTGCATTAGTACTCTACAAACGAGATGCTTGTGCTTTAGGTTCAGGTGAAGCTTCACCATGCGACATCTTTGAGTTTGCCTTCAAATGTTGCATGTAGCTCAAATTGAGGTTGGAGTTTCTAAGTCTAGATGCAAGCAAGTTTTAAAGGACTCAATAGCGTTTTGCATTAGGTCTGGCTAGCTGTTTGCACTAACATCTAATGCAAACACTTTCTAATTTTTTCCGATGCAAGCGTTGCCAATAGACTAAAGATAGTGTTACCATTTAGACCTCAAATGCAACGCAAGCCAAATGCAACGCATTCGGTAAAGTGTTGCATATGGTCATTTGCAACTAATTATTGAGTACCCTTTTGAACAGTTGTTTGATATGTTGCGTTTATATATTTAATGGTCTGTAGTCTTTAATTGACAAAGATATTCGCACTCTTATGTTCATGTCCATTACACCTAAGCGACATTCCTTCAAAACCCAAACATTAATCACGTGCTACTGTTCCTACTCAACAGTACTCGAAAGCTAACGCTATTCCTCCCACTCATCTCATAAGACGCACCATTGATTCTCTTCCATATTTTTATATTTTTTCTTCTTTTCCTTTGTTTTATAACACGTTATCAGCACCAGGCGTTGTTGATTTGAGGTGGGTTAGTGGCAGCGAGTGGAGCTTAAGCGAGATCAGGTGTGGTGGTCTGGAGGAGAGTTGTTCAGTAGTAGATCGAAGGTTCGATGGCCACTATTGTGTTTGCCTGGGATAAAGCCGATGCCGGTTTGTTGAGGGGTTCGTCTAGACTATGTGACAAAGGTGAGCAACTTAGGAACCAGTGTAAGGTGGTGAGTTGTGGAGATCAGGTGCTTTTAACGTTTGGAGGGAAGGTTACAGTTATTGAGTGAACGAGCTTCGGGAAAAATCGGGGTTCAGATAGTTTGGGGAGTGGTTGTGTGTGTCTGCGCAAGAGCGGAAATCAGAGGTTTGCTAGCGTTCGGTTAGTAGGTCACTAATGTTGTAGGGCGAGTGTTATTGTCTTTGTTAAGTTTCCGTTCCGTGTTTACGTTTTGTTTCGTTTCTCCTATGTCCGTAGTTCCGTCTGGGACAAAAAAACAGCACCAGGCTTCACTCCAACTGACATACAACACATCATTCGCACAAAAGGTACGACACCCCATCAAATATAATCCTACTATAAGCACTCTATCCCACTATCGGTCAGTTTCTCTACTAAATATCCAATTTCCTCGAAAAGTTTTACTTTATTTTTTTTTTAGAAAAAAGTTTTTGGGTTTTCTTTTATATTTTAATTTATTTCCTAATAAAGTTAATGCTAAATTATATTTCCCACGCCCCAAAGCTACTCATTTCCATTGAGCTTTTTTAAAATTATATATATGTATTTTTCTACAGTCATATTTTTATGTCATTATTTTATTTATTATATTTTTGTGGACTGGGCGACGCCCTCGGTTATAGGGGGCGGCGGCTTGTACTACTCGGGTAGCTGCGTGGGCTTGAGCCACTTAACCGCACGTGCGTGCGTCTGGAGGTAGTGTTGTCGAGTAAGGGAGTCGCCACCTCGTGCCCTATACAGGCTCTCTCACGGACGCCCAAACGTTACGGGTTGCCAAATTATGGCCCCACGTTTGATCAGAACCAGTTCAGTGGTTCACCCCAGTTGCGACTGTCGCGATCAGATCTGACTGCGTAATTGGGGCCGTACTTGTAGCAGGACCTCTACTTGCGGTCTCATTGCAATTCCATTCATCACGATTATTGATGCACAATAGACTTACATTTTAACACCTTAGCCAGCGTTTCTACCCTAAAACTCTCTCGCGCTCGTGTTTTATTATGCACAGAGACTACCTATAGGATTGTGACCACTTTGTCATTTAATTCAGTTAAACGGTGCCCTAAACCCCGGGCTCCATAGTTAATCTGATTTTAAGTGATCCATTATTTCCGTCTTTGTTTAGCAACAATACTTACACATGTAACAATGACAATGCAATTCGAAGTATATGACTTCAACAATATAATATACAAACCAATCGTTGACTTCGAATTGCAAACAACAAAGGTTAGTTCTAATAAAAACGATGCGAACGAATCTTCCCTGAATCAGCTACTATAAAGACAAACAAAAAAACGTTAGTTTTATAATAAAGACCGAGGCGAAATATCTTCGCCTTGAATCGCGTATTAACAAGGATAAGAAATCGTTAGTAATTGCAATGTGCTGATAATAATGAAATTGACGATCAAAAGAATGAAAACAATGAAAAACGTTAAAACCGTTGTTAATGACAATCATACATATTATGAACATTAAATAGTGAGTTTCTAATGTTGATTCATCTAGTCGAAATCGTAAGTCGTCTTATATTAGATTGCGAAAGGAGTTGTTTATATGGCGAGTATTCTCGAGAATTAACCTTAAGCAGTTGCTTGTTGATTGAACAGGATCGATGCTTTGATTCAGAAGAACGAATCGTGTTGTAGGTGTTGGACTGAGGTGGAGAGAGTGAGAGGTCGAGATAGAGAATACGCGATAAAGGACAGAGAGAGCGAATTAGACGTATGTGTCGAAAAATCGTCTGTGTCTCGGGACCTTACTGCCAGCAACCGGCAGGCACCGATGTAATTCTTAGGCCTCACGGATGGTGAAAAACGATGGGAAAAAAACCCTGTCGTACCTATACGCGGGAGAGCTGCTATTACGCAGGGTCTTGCGCTACCTTACGCAGGTTGCCTGCGCTAACATACCGCAGAAGGGCTCGGTCTCATACGCAGGTCCCTCTGGCCGTACTCAAGACGCACGCGGCCTCACTTGCGATTATTTTTTTCAAAACTCGAAAATATTTTGAGATTTTCCTCGATTTTATTTCAGTGATTTGCTTGATTCGACGCATCTAGACACCCTTGCTCTACCAAGCAAGGGAGTTCTAGAGTGTTCTAGAAGGTTCTGTATTTCCGGGCTATTTCTTGTGTATTTTGTATTATTTTTATGCTAATTTTTTGCGTATAAAACTTATGAAAAATCATAGAAAAATGTAGAATAATCAGGAAAAAATATCTAAATTACTTGGTCGAGCTCAGAAAATGTTCGAAGTGTGACTGAAAAGTGAATATGCGAGCTATCACCCATATAATTATCTTTAAAAAATCTAAATAGAAAAGCGAAACCTAAAGAAATATTAAACAATAAAAGAAATGTTTTCTGCCCCTTTTATTTTGTCCTTTGCTTCAATAGTTGAGTATGACCCCACGTATTTTTTGCACTTTTGTGAGTTCCAAAGCTCTTTCTACGTCGAAACCATTCGCGAGACGCAACTGTATGTCTTCCATCCTGATTACTCTTTTTTTTTTGGGGGGGTAGAAAGGGGGAAACTTTCTAGGCGGTCTTACAGAAGCCTCCCATCCTTTGACTGTAGTTGGAGGACGATTACGTTCGTACAAGACGAAGTCAAGTATTTCGATCGGGACGGGCACCTCAGACGCTTCTGCGACCCTAGTTACGTTTTTCCGGTACGCTAGTCAAACAAAGGCTTTCGATGTTTATCCTGTAATCGCACTGCTGTCCCTTGCCGGGTGGCCGATTCCCGCTTTATGCCTTGGAATTTTTATGTGGTGGGAGCACTCCGACACGGAGAGTGGCGACCTTCTTTGAGACGGGCGAGAGATTCCCCCGAGAGATTGTGAGCGTGAATTCGTGCTTAGCGGGGAGAAATTTCCAGACCCGCCAAAATGGTATTTGCTTGAGATTTCGTGTAGCGAGGGAATCGCTAGACCCGGAAAGATGTATTTGCTTGAGATTTTCCTGTAGCGGGGAGAGAATCGCTAGACCCGAAGATGTTTTTGCTTGAGATTCTGTGCGGGAGAAATCGCTAATAGTTACCCCGAAAGATGTTGTGTGCGGATTTCTGTATACGCGGGAGAAATCGTATAGACCCGAAGATGTATTTGCTGCGATTCTATATGTAGCGGGAGAGCATCGTAGACCCAAAAGAATGTATGCGACTTTCTCGAGCGGCGAGAGAAAGATTCCAAAACCCAGCAGAAAGAGGTGCTGTCTGCTTGCAAATCAGTCGAGCGTTGGACTGCCTTTGGGTAACTCTCTGGATTCGCATACTCAATAGGGGTATTTTTGGTTTAATTTTTGCTGCCTAGAGGTATGTGGTTTGTATATTTTGACAGGTTTTTGAAATTTGACCTGCATATTCCAGGGGTGTTGAACGACCGTTTGGATGATACGCAATTAAATGCGTTGACAAGTTAGACGTGGCACGAGGCTTCAAGTGGAGCGTATATACGCTGCCACGGGCTTGCGTATATGCGCTTCAGTATTTCTGTTATACACAGAATTCAGCGTATATACGCTTATTTTGGGCGTATTTTATTCAGTTTGTCCTTGCTTTCTTGTCATTTCGCCCTTGTTGCAAACATTTCGAGCCCTGTTGCTTGCTCTTTTCTGCACAACCTTGCCTAATTCTTGCTTTAATCTAGACTAAGAAGTTAGAGCCATTTCTGTTGCAGGTATCACTTATCGACTTCGGTATAATCCCCTTCCATTTTTGACATTTTGTACTTCATTTTTCAGATTTAGGGGTTTTATGTTTCAGACTCCTTGCTTGAAGTTTGCATCATGTTTAGTGCTTCCAATTGTTGCATTGTGTAATTTTTGTCGTTGAATGCTTATGCTTGTGCTTGTTATTGCTCTTAATTTGGATGCGCCTTGTGATTTTAACAAGGTGTTGCAACGTCGAAAGCCTATCGCTACTTTGGCCGATCTCTTTATCCAATCTCTTGGCAACTTTCTTGTTTGAAATGATGCTTGGATTTGGCCTAGGTTTGCTTGGGAAATTTCTTCTCTGGAATGGTGAATTCTTCCTTTTGTGTGTTGATCTTTTGATGATTTTGATTGAATACTGATGAATACCTTGAATATGACCTTGTATGGCTTGGTAAACACCAAAGCTCATAACTTGCTGTTCTTGCATCCTTGATGGTGATGTGAATGCAACCATTTGCTCTTCATTGCCTTCGGAACCTCAGACACTTGGCATCTAATGTGTTAGCCTTGTGTCTATTGAATCAATTCCGATGCTTCCTGCTTCTTAACCATTGTTATCGCCTCCAAATTTCTTGGGCGAATGACCATTCTCGGCTTGTTTCACCCTACGCGATGGCTTTTACAAACATTGTTTCAAATACACATCTCGCATGTATGGTAGGCCTTTTCGATATGTACGCCTCAGTCTGTGTTGTTCACTAATGACCATACTTCGAAACCTTTTATTCCAAGCTATCATGTAATATTGCCTTTGAAAGTCAAATATGCTGTTTGCTTTGTTATCTCACATGTATTTTGGTTTCACTCCCATAACCTTAGACTTTATTTCCAAGTCATTTGTGTAACTTGTCATGCTTTGAATTATTCCAATGCGTTCTTCACATGTATGTTGGTTGGTTCGACGCTACACATACCTCTTAGAACTTTAATTCCACAGTCAGTTTGTAATGTATGCTTGTTGGCATTCAACCTCTAACGGCGATTTTTCCTGTGCTAGGGCTATCACATTCTAGGTGTCTTGTATTGTCCATGACGTTGAGCGTATGCTGCCGATATTGTTTCCTAATTGTTTGTCATTCTGCTTAGTTTAGGTGCGGCAGCCTATGGAGGAGTTCCAGAGGAGGGTAGAAGAGCGTTCCTACTTGTTCCAGTTGGAAAAAATGCCTGCCGAATGGCCTCTTGCGTCTCCGGAAACAGATATGGTGCCATAGGGAGCGATTCTATCGTCCTCGCCCTCTTCATGGCGATTCCTGTAGCATCATTTCCTTCTCTTCTTTCTTTTCGGGTGGACTGTGGTCATTTATTGAGTTTGTTTTGCCTTCAGGACAATTATGAGCTGCTGGAGATATGGTCACTCTCCCGGACTAGGCCAACTTTTTCTGTGCGCACCTCTCGACGATCCGGATTATGGGACGCATGGAGAATACGGGCGGTTCCATCATTTTGTAGCGGCTATCAACGAGCAATGACCGGAACTACGGGCTCCTCATTCCTTGTCGTTCTTGCATTGTTGGAGTGTCTCTGGGCATACGCGAACAAACATTTTCACTTTCCGTCACTGGGGTGAATGACTATCACTCCTTATTGCTTTTCTTTATGCTCCACAGCCTGACTTTCACGCGGCAACCTGTGGTGAGTTGACCCCTCTGATGAACACTAGTTTCAGAGGAACTTCCTTAGTTGCTTGGCCCTATTTGTGCTTCCTTTCCGAAGAAAGAGAAGCATGCTGAGCCTGACTACTCTTAGAGGATTGTGGTCATCGGACAATGTTACTGAGGCCAGCAAACTCGCCTCATCTTGCTGTTGATGAATCACAGCTTTTTCGGTACGGATGCCGGCGGCTGAACCCTTGCCATGTGCAGTTACCTTGCTTTTGTGAGGGTTTGGACGGTCGTTCAAATTATGAACTGGGCCGGTTTAGGTTAATGCTCAGCGGTTGTGCGCATGAGGAAAGCTTGCCGGCATTAGATTGTCGGGTCAGAACGTGGGCGATAGGGCCATTGGCGGGTGATTGAGGTATTACTTTGCCCCTTTGTATTTTGTCTTTCTTTCCTTGACGTGAGCTGAACTTTCGTTGTGATAGTTTTTGCAGCTCTGGCGCTTATTCTTATCTTCGTTCCTCTAGCCCAGCGCTCTTGGGCCTCACAGTTATCCGCTGCTATGTGTTGCGGCGCACACGCGTCAGGCTTGAGACCCCAAGATGCTTCTGATAGAGCACTCTAAGAGATAAAAAACGTATATGAAGGCTCACGACGGTAGCTTCTGCCCTTGGTTTTTCTCTTTTCACCTTTGCATACTTGTACCTTTCTATGCTCTTTAATCATATGTGCACTTTCGTCCTTTTGCTGGAGCCTGATCATTCAGTTGCTGCCTTTAGCGCTTCCCATGACCGGGCACTTCCGCTTTCGAGGTTGTTCAGAGCCTACTGACGCGGTGTTCTATTTGGAGATGACCGTGTAGTGACGGCTAGTATGCTCGGATTTTCCTGTGGTCCCTGCGAGCATCCTCCCGGCACTGATGCATTGCATTCAACTTGCTGCACGGGCACTTAGAAGCCCTGCTCTTTTTGAGCCCATTGCTCACACTTCTCTCAACATACTGAGGTAACTTGTGGGTTATATTGAAGTGATTAGATCCCATCGCCTTGGCTCCTGCTTCAAGTTCATTCCTCGCCCCAGTACTGGTACTTTGCCTTCTTTGCGTCTTCGACTGTTGTTTGCGATGCCATTTTTAATCAGCTTTTACCCGCTGTTTCGTAGCTATGATTTGGCAGGATGATGTTGGTTCCTTTCGTTGATCTTCACCATCAGTTTATGAATGGGCGATCGGTTCCAGTTACAGAGACCTGGATTGAGGCACCTTGGAGGCTCCAGCAGCTGCATGCTACCCGTTCTTGCCACCTGACTCGACAGGAGTGAGTATTATCGTTTATTCTTTCTTCTATGATTTCAATTTCCTGCTTTTGACCGTTAACCAACTATCGGCTGATTGCCTTTCAGTATTACGAGCTGGGATCGGTCTGAACGACTGCCTGAGCGGTGCTTGATTCCCTTGAAATGGACCTCGTGAGTAGACTCGATAAGCTCATTAGGCATGTTATCCTTCATCGCAGCCTTATTTGTTTTCTCTCTTCTCACGCCTGCTTCGCTTGTTTGAAATGCTATTCCTTGCTTTGTGTATTCAAGAGTCAAACTAGTATATGTTCATCATGCTTATCCTGCTTTCATCTAGTTCATCTAGTTCTAGTGTCTCTCGTATGCCCTCTGAGCAAGGTCTTGTATTCTTTTATCCTGCTAGTCAAATAATTTTGAATTTTATAACTATTATGTATAACAGTTCGTGGTATACTTTCTAGAAACTTTCATCTTGCTGTGCAGACCTTCCTAAGATCTCTATACATTGCGTGTTCTCTCCATTTTTGTCTCCTTCTCTCTCTCGCTTTGGTGCTCGAGCCTGGCCTGTCACAATCTCACTATATTCTTCCGAGACTTGCTAATTTTAGAAACCTCCATGCCCTTGCTAGTTACTGATCGCTGTCCATGAACTCATGTATGTATTCGACTACGAGTAGGAGTACCGGCTCATGAAACTGCACTTCTTTCTCATCACATTGATACAGAGGCCTGGCCCTCACTCAACATTGTGGTTTTACATTCTACTTTTGCTCTTGTTACATTCTCGTGCACATATCAGGTATTACTTCTGCCCTTTCATAGTGCACGTGTAGCTTATGTAAATTGTACATCTAGTATATGAAAATTTCTGTTTGAGTAGAATATAGAATTTTTATTATATGACTCTGAACTGTAAGTGTAAATAGAAATGCGGTAATGTATATTTGGTTATGTTTAAACCTCTAGCAATAAGTGTCAGACGTTTGCCTTGTTTAATGTCGCAAGCTGTGTAGACAATCCATACGTAATGTAGCAATATGACACTTTTCTGCCTTGGAGACTTTTTAAACTAAATCTGTCCGTGATAGATGTTGAATTATGGATAGATCAAAAAATTATGTTCCTATACATATAGCTATATAAAAAAAGAAGACGAAAGAGAGAAGTGGTATCTACCAGACTACCCACTTCGCAGATCAACCTGAGTTTCTTGATTATTTCCCCGATATGACTATCATACTATACTCACATGTGGCAAATGACAACTTCGTAGTGATTATTAATTGCAAGTCTGATCTCCCAAAATGAAGACAGCTCCAACTCGGACACTAGCCGTCCAACATGACCATCAAATTTGTGGTCCCCATAGTCGAGCTCAAGTAGCTACAAAATATGAACTAGACATTGTTAGATGAGGAGTGTCAAAGTACAGATATAGTAAATATGATATTGAGTGGAATTCACCAATCCCCTCAGTGTGGGAGAGAGTCATAAGCCAAGATACGTTCACTGACCGGTGTAACATCCTGTTCTTACAACTTAGACGCTGGTAAGTAGTGTAACTGCTTTCCACGTTATCACTAGATGGGTGCTTACAGCCACCGCTGCAAGGGATGGTCGCTATTTCAGAAGGATTCTTGCTGGACAATTGGCAGTTTTAACGACTGGATGACAGGAGAAGCGTTGCTACTATTTAGGTGTGCGGATGCACCTGCCTTATTTTATTTTCGCTCGTTTCAATGTCTCTTTCGTCCTTTTAAGTTCTGGGCCTAAATATGGGGGAAACAAGTCATCCCAGATTGTGACACTCGCAGGCCCCAAATTCCCTCCATTGTTAGGTGCGATTCAGCTGGAAACGATGGTTAGGCCGTGGTACCTCGTAATGGTTACCACGTCCTGAAGCGGATGGGGTGTTAGATCTTGACGACCGTGACGCGACCACTTCGCGCTTCTACAAAGAAGATGTTTGAAGAGCCATTAGATCATGACAATTCATTTTTTAGTCATCTCCCGAAGGGTCTACGTATGTCCTGTAAGAACTCTCTCATGGATGCGGAGCGGGAGATCCGAATTTAATTAAGATACTCACTATATTTGTGAAAGAGAGTTAACAGTACTGTCCGTTTGTATCTTATTATAACCTAAGCGTTCGGACAAAGATCAACTACTGCACATACATAGTTTCTATGTATCATAAAAAGCGAACAGAAACTATTGGATACCGCACCGGGCTCTAGCACTGCACACTAGGTTATAGAGGAGAGATAGTGTGACTAGGCACTTTATGCTGCTCTGGAAGTGCGGAAGAGGGATCAAGATAAGCCAAGAATCCTTGAGTGCTCACATGGATGAAGTAGAGGATTCCTGGACTCTCTCGCAGATTTGTCATTAGACCACTTCTCCCGATCTATGGTTCTCTGAACGCACCCAGTTGAGGTGAGAGGTGCTGAGGTACTGTCAAGACATCCCCGTGGTGGCCAATAGCTGAATATGAGATGGTATACAGAAAGACCAGCGTATGCCGCGCTTATCGATTCTGCAATATGGACAAGGAAGCAAGATGCTAACCAAAGAATCTGGATATGGTTAGCAAAAAGATGGGTACATAGTATATATTAACTAGAGAAGCAAAAGGAGAAGATTTGTCAAATTGTATTGGATACTTCCTTTATCTCAGCTAGCTCTCTCTTTGTCCAAGGTTGCCTGTAGTTCCCAATAATTTATATTTTATTGCACTTATGAGTCTATAGTGTAGACATAAGTATATCTTTTTTGTCTATCATTCTCAAAGTCACAGCCGAACGCGTTTCTTGCCCCTTTAACGTTGATTGTTTGTTATAGTTGTTTATTGCTTTTGAATTAGCCAACAGATGAAGCTCATTGTGTCGGAACTGATACTATCAAGCGTAAATTCTCATATTTTAAATTAGGCTATAGTCCATAGATGATCGCACTTCAAAAGAAGTTGGCATACCAGATACTACCTAAATTGTCTGGGCAGAAAATCAAGGACACCTTGTCGTCCCAGTAATTTTGCACATGCTATTTCCCTATGGCGATGTTTTGAACACAGAATACGCTTCACAGGCCTTTTGATAGTTTGTTAGAATGTTTGATATTCTCTTTAATTAGCGTCCTATGTGATGTGAGGCTTAGCGCGAACTCGGTTGCCCATTCATATATCTCTAAGACCTTCCTGGATCAGCCTCTCCGTCAGGCAGATAGATTAGTTCTATGACTTAATGTTAAGATACACAGTATTATGAGACCCTAAATAGTGATAAGGACGGAACCTATGCCACCAAGTAGTGGCTACTTCCAAATCATAAATCATATTTTTTTCCGCAATGCCTTTAACATCCTACTAAAATGTACCTTCGTTGATGTGTCACGAGGTAAATTATGATAGACCCTTATGTGAATTGCTCACAATCTAGACAGTATCATATATGGTTGTATGTAGGGTTAAATATGCCATTTGTGCTTAATAAGACAAAGCCGGCGAGGCGCCTCCCATCTAAAGATGTGCTTAGGTTTCATCATATCATAGAGCCACGTCTCTATTCTAAGTAAAGAGCCATCGGGACATTGTTGCTTTCTCGAGTTCAGGAATGCGGGGAGTGGAATTTGATCCTTTTTTATCTTTTTCCTTTTCTGGATTAGTCTGTCCTGTATGAGCTGTTGAAAACTGCTTCTGTATCCTACACTCTGATATGGACTTGGGATAAGGAGGTGTTATCACCCTAGTAGGATGGCGATCGCTATCATGCGCATTATCATAGACCACATGGATGGCCTTAGGTTTTTGTCGACACGTATGTTGAATTGTTCGTGCCCTCCATCCCGCACGTGAAGACAAGAATGTGAGCTGTGAGCGTCCATTATTCCAAACATCTATAGAATAGATTCCTCGTCATGTCTGCGTGCGGTGGAAGTTACTCCATATAGTCCTTACCATTATATAATGGAATGCTGCTTTAAGATAAACTAATAAATAATGTTCATGCCTCAGTGCCTCTATGCATAGCTATCTGTGCAGATTTTATTCAGCAGTCTTTCTTCATCATAACCATTCTTACAGACCTTGGACTTTGGACGAAAACGAGTTAACAGAGGAGCTGTGTCTTCTCTAAATCGGAACCCTTTTCTATTGGGTTAAATAATCATTTTTCAGGCTGCAATTTAATTCGTTAATCTCAGCTACTCACATATATACAATTATCTAGTCAGCAACTCTTGTTCTGGAAAATAGTTGTGTGCAGTTCGCTAATCGAAATCTTAATGTTCGACATAAGCAAGATATAGTAAGATAAGTCGATGTCAAGAGAAATACAAATATTATGGTCACTCACATCGTGAGAAAGTCTGTTGTCCAAAACATTATGCTTTAGCTTGTGAATAGGTAAGCGCACTCGTGTTTAGGCTGCTTGTCAATCTGCACTCATAGTTTTATATAGCCAATATGCACCATCATCTATTCACACAACATGATTGAAGCGAGTTTCCTAATAAAAATGTATATCCTCATAGCATTCGTTTCCCTTGTCCTCGATGGGGGTATTGTTTACGTCATATGTATAGATTCAGGTAGCCACAGATGTGAAAAATATAGCCTCTATGGGGATGGGTGGCTGAACAAGCTAAAGTAGGCTTGGCGGAAGGACTACATGCCTTAGGCTGCTGGCAATGTAATCATCAAAATGTTGATTATGAAACTCACCTGACAATATCTCAGTTATATGTGTCACGTGTCGTCACTACAATCATTCTACGAACCATCTCAAGATCGGTAGACCAACGTCCTTTTCCTCGCATCTCAATCCTCGAAACCCTACGCCAAGGCCAATGTGAAAGATGTTACTACTACTTGACTCAGTCACAAACCCTTGTGGCACATACTGATGGCGTGCCACACACGCCGCCATGACATTATCCATGATTCTCTATATATGCCTCATATACTTCTTCTTGGTCAATAACTATAGCAAAAGTATATTTGTTTGTCAGCTGCACCCCTGAACTCAAGTTCTTGTACTCTTTTTGATGGCAAACCTCCCCTGTGCAGACATGCTAATTAATGCATCCAAAGTTTGGTGGACCATTCGTCTTTGCATCAGAGGTCCATGTTTGGTGCCTTCTCATATCTGAACGAGACTTTTGGGACGACGAGGCATTCCCGCTCTTAGATACACTAGAACTTTTACAGATTGTATTTGTCTGAAATACGTCGAATAGTCATCACATACTCTGTTCGCTATGACCCGTTATACACGTTAGGTGGGGAAGACTGGATTGGGCATTCTTAGCTACTAATAGGCTACTTAGTTACCTTGTCTCTCACGAATACAAGAACTAGATACCACTAAGTGCTCTGTATATAATGACGAATATGCTTAGTGTTCAGATCCCTAGAGTCATCGTATGAGACTATAATATTGCCGCAAAGGCTGTCCCCTTACAACATTTGAACACGTAGCTTAGCTTCGTGGTTAAGGGTCCTCGATTAACATATTGATGAACTGGCTGCACAAGACCTTGTCCTGGCATGAGAGTTCTCCTCCTTCTTTAGGTTTAAGAATCCACCAAGCCTGGTTGGGACATTATATATATATAGGTTAATTAGCAATGCAATGGTGCAATTTAAAATTTTCAAGGCAAATATTTTGAGTTTTCAACACACAGTAGCAAATCTAGATTACCAAATTTTGCTAACAAAACTTTAAAGATAAAATAAACAAATCGTACTTCCTCATTTTAAAAAAAATTGCAAATCCTCCTTTTCAAAAGATCAAATTTTATAAGCTTTAAACCCAAATTCATATCAAATAATATTCTTTTGTTTTTCTCTTCTTTTATCTATTTTTTCTACTCGAATCATATGGGATGATGGCTTTGATTGATTGATAATTACACCCTCTCATTTTACCATATTTTGTGATTTGCTACAAATTCCTCCATTCTTTTTTAGTTGCAACTTAGCAACTTGGCACACGTTTTAAGAGGAAGGAGATAGAGAGGAAGAAAAAAGAGGGCCCACAAGGTAGGAGAGAGATATGGAGATCATATTGCTCAAAATGGAAAGGATGCAATAAATTTGAACCATCCGAAAATGAAAAGGAATGAAGATAATAAAGAACAAAGGAAATATATAATAGTGTTTGATATTTTTGTATTTGACTTATCTTATATTTTCTATTTAAAAAATTTCAAAACTTTTGCATAATTGAAGGCTTTATATGTCCATATAATGCAATTAAAGGATGTATAAGAAAAGACATATTATCTTGGACCTTACCACTTTTGGAGCAACATGTAGTAGTAATTCAAGATACGATTTTTTTGTGAATAACTACCTCCTGATAGTGGACTTTTGAAAACAACTACCCCATTTTTCAAAAATTGTAAAGAACTACCACAAAAAAAAACAATTTGTTTTTCCATTAACTTTAACCTGGTTTCTCAATTTTGGCCATTTGAGGGGCCCACACCCACATTAGCTTTGGGGTTTTTACAAAATTGATTCAATTAAACCCAAAAAAAACAAATTAAAGCTCCTAATATTCAATCCGAAACCCTAATTTATCTTCTATTACTAGTATATAAGAAGAGAGTTGAATATGCCATGTGTCACCTTCTCATGTCTCTACTAAGCCTAACCTTCTTGAACCAAAAAGCGACATGTGTCGCCCTATTTTTTTACACGTCTTATTTCATAGTGTACGAGAATAAAGCATGAATATTAACTAATAAAATTAATTAATAATATAAATTGTAGTAAACCCAAAGGGTAAAAAACGTTAACTTTACATCATCTTCATTACTCMCATGAGCTCCTATAGTAAACATGRCTAATATGTTTTGCCATTATTCTCGCCAAATTAAAGAGGGTTTCTTCAAATATTATTTATGTCGTTGGCCAAATTAAAGATGACTTATTATTGTTATCTGATAAGTGCTTATTTTACCTTCATATTATATCACTTTTAGTATAATTTATTATATTTATTATGATTATTCTATCCTTTTGGACTAATATGAATATTTTAGTGATAAATCATTTTCTTGTGAAAAATGGTCCATTTAATTGTGTTTGATATTTTATCACTTTTTAATGATATCTCTTATATTCTATGATTAATGAAAATTCAAAAGAATTTAATTTTATGTGTTATATAGGTTGGACTTGATGATAATCAAAGAGGATAAATAATAGAAGATGATAAAACAACTCAGCAACAACAACATGCTAAGTCACTCACGTACAACCCATGCATAACAAGTAGAACAGATGCGAAAATCAAGTTCATTATCTATCTTTGCTAGCTGTCAAATATATGAAACATATCATATATATAAGGAGGAAAAGACACAATATACAAAAGGGGGATACACGTAAAAAGCAGGACGAGGAGAAACGGGAGTACGAACGAGTACAAATCGAGAGCGATTCATCTATACYGGAGTTTAATCTATTCTTTTCCCAACTTGTTTTATTGTTAAACTTTGAATAATTATTATGTCGAGTATTGATTTTTCATTGTTATACAACTGGTTTAATTTGAATACCATGTCTTGCTCAACCCCTTTGTTCTAGGTTAGCGATGTAGCCTTTTATTATTTTACCTATGAATTGAATTATTTGTTTGGGTTTGATTTATATTATTTCAATTTGTTAATCTTGTTATTGTTTCGTATAATTAATGTGGCCAATTGATTATATGTTTAAGGTATTAAATTATTAGCYGAAGTGAAAGTTTAATATTAGTTCGTGGGATTAACAAACGTCAAGTAGTATAATTTTAGGAATAGTTATACACTTGAGGTGGTCTTTTACTTGAATTCCTGTTCTTAATGAGTTTATGTCAATTGTTATGATCACGGAAGTAGACGTGTAGAACGTAATGCTTGATGAGATATATGTATTCTACCTTGGAGAGAGAATTATATACTTTAGGAAATTCGATCATGCTATATATATTCACCCTACAATTAATTATATCCAAGAATAGAATAATAATTGGTAAAACCGAAAACCATAGAACTACTTCTCATACTGTTAGACTTTACTTTTGACGTTATTAATTAGTTTAATTATTAATTTTCCACTTGTTTTAATCGTCTAAATAATATTAGAATTCTAATTGTATTATTAGACTCCCTGGGATACGATACCTTGTCACCCTATATTCCTAGGGTAATTGACCACACATTGC
>SNQN01001288.1:88782-99891 GCA_008642245.1 Bassia scoparia
GTTAAGAATAACGCCACAAAAAAAACAATTTGTTTTTTCCATTAAACTTTAACCTGGTTTCTCAATTGTTGGCTTCATTAGGGCCACACCCACATTAGCTTTGTGGTTTTTACAAAATTGATTCAATTAACCCAAAAAAAAACAAATTAAAGCTCCTAATATTCAATCGAAACCCTAATTTATCTTCATTACTAGTATTAAGAAGAGAGTTGATATGCCATGCTGTTGATCTTCTTCTCATGTCTCTACTAACACTAACCTTCTTGAACCAAAAAGCGACATAGTGTCGCCCTATTTTTACCAACGTCTTTATTCATAGTGTACGAGAATAAGCAATGAATATTAAACTAATAAAATTAATTAATAATATAATTGTAGAAACCAAAAGGGTAAAAAACGTTAACTTTACATCATCTTCATTTTACTTCATGGCTCCTATAGTAAACATGCCTAATATGTTTTGCTTATTCTCGCCAAATTAAAGAGTGGTTTCGTTCAAATATTTTTATGTCGTTGGCCAAATTAAAGATGACTTATTATTGTTATCTGATAAGTGCTATATTTTACCTTCATATTATATCACTTTTAGTATTAATTTATTTTAGATATTCTATTATGATTATGTCTATACTTTTGACTAATATGGAATATTTTATGATAATATTTTTTGTGAAAAATGTCCATTATTGTGTTGTATTTTTATCACTTTTTAATGATACTCTTATATTCTATGATTAATGAAAATTCCAAAGAATTTAATTTATGGGTTATATAGTTGGACTTGATGATAATCAAAGAGGATAAATAATAGAAGATGATTAAAACCAACTCAGCAACAATACAATGCTAAGTCATCACGTACAACCCATGCCTAACAAGTTAGAACAGATGCGAAAATCAAGTTCATTATCTCTCGTTTTGCAGCTGTCAAATATATGAACATATCATATATATAAGGAGGAAAGATCACATATACAAAAGGGAGATACACGTTAAAAAAGCAGTGACGAGGAGAAACGGAGTACGAAGAGTACAAATCGAGAGCATATCTCATACGGCGGTTTAATCTATTCTTTTCCAACGTTGTTTATTTTAACTTTTGAATATTATTATGTCGAGTATGATTTTTCATTGTATACAACTGGTTTAATTTGAATACCATGTCTTGCTCAACCCCTTGTTCTAAGTTAGCATGTAGCCTTTATTAATTTTACCTATGATTGAATTATTTGTTTGGTTTGATTTATATTATTTCAATTTGTTAATCTTGTTATTGTTCTATAATTAATTGTGGCCAAATTGATATATGTTTAAGGTATTAAATATTAGCAGAGATGTGAAAGTTTTATATTAGTTCTGGGATTAAACAAACGTCAAGTAGTTATAATTTTAGATAGTTATACACTGAGGTGTCTTTTACTGAATCCTGTCCTTAATGAGTTTATGTCAATTGTTATGAATCACGGAAGTTGAACGTAATGTTGATGTTAGATATATGTATTCTACCTTGGAGGGAATTATATACTTTAGGAAATTCGATCATGCATATATATTATTCAACCCTACAATTAATTATATCCAAGAATAGAATTAATAATGGTAAACAACCGAAAACTTAGAACTACTTCTCATACTGTTAGACTTTACTTTTGACGTTATTAATTAGTTAATTATATTAATTTTCCACTTGTTTTAATCGTCTAAATAATATTAGATTTCTAAATATTGGTAGTTATTAGACCCTTGGGATACGATACCTTGCTCACCCTATATTTAGGGTAATTGACCCGTTACACTCGGAAATTTAGGGACGACCATTAAATCTCGTAACCCTTTTTCCACACTTATATCATTTCTAATGTCTCATCAGCCGAACTCATCGAAGCTTAACTGAGTCACCCCTCAGAACAACACAAGCACACGATGATGTTATTAGGTTTGAGCCGGTCAATTTCTGAAAAATCGAAACCGGAAGCGACCGAGTACTAATAATTGGAACCGAAACCGATTGAACTGGTCCTTTTTTGGGATCGAAACCGTGAGGAACTGATTCCGAAAACCGGATACCCGATAAAACATACTATGTTAAAAAAAATTGGATGTACAATCCAAATTTTCGTATACAAAGCTGTTATGCTTCGTATATCCTTAAGTTGAAAAATCACATTTATTAAATAGAAACAACAAACTAACAGGAGCTACAGATAATGATGAAGGGTCTGTAGAATGATAAGGATATGATGCAGAGAGAAACGGATAATAGCTCAACATGAACTAACAGGATAACAAATACTTGTAACTTTCGTCTAAACCAAAATTTGCCAAAAAAACTAATCAACGGAATTCAAATACTCATAACTAAAGAAATGGAATTCAAATTCATATTAGGAAAAATTTGTATCTTAACTACCTTTTTTGTACTACCCTTTTAAAAATTACCCCTTATGTAGAATTCAATTAAATTTTACCAACCTTTTCTATTTCCAACATTTTTAAAAACTACCAGCTTCTTAACGGAGAAACGTTAACAAAAGCGTTAACGGCCCCACTCATAACACCTCATCTCTTTAATTTTCCGTTTCTTTCTTATATTCCCCCTTCTTCATGAAAACCACCATTTATGGCTGCTTCCTTCATCTTCTTCTCTAATTATTATTCATTCATCATTCCATAAATTCAGACTCGACTAAGCTTCAATAACCAATACTCTAATTCATCTCATTCATCCAAATTCACCCAAAAAACATTGATTCTTTCTGTTGTTCAACTACCCACCTCAAAACCACCGTTACAACATCATTAACAACCCAATTCACTTCCTCAACAAATCCCCAAATTCACACTTCCCCTCCCCCCCCCCCAAAAAAAAAAAAAAAAAACAATTCACATCCTCCCAATGCAGCACTTCATCTTACAACTCTCCAATCCATCGCAGAAATCGACCATAATTCGAACAAAAGACAGAATTTTCGCGCCAAAACAACCAAAAGTCGCAGTCTTGTGAGATATAGACAACAAGCCCCTCGTGGCCCCTACCACTCCAATTCAGATTATTTATCATTAGTAAGTAAGAATAGCAGAATATGAAAAGAGAAGGAGAAGAACGAACGAAGAGGGAGTATGAACGAACCTTGGGCTATGGTAGTTGTAAAATTGTAGAAGAAGTCGTGGAGAGAGAAGAAAAATGAGGATTTTCATTTAGTGACCCCAAACTAAGCGTTTTGTTAACATCTCAGTTAAAAGGTGCAAATTTAAACGTTGAGAATAAAAAAGGGGGGTAAAATTAATTAAATTTACATAAGGTGGTAATTTTTAAAAGTGGTTTACAAAAGGTGGTAAGTACAATTTTTTCCTTCATATTAATTTAATACTCTAACAAATACAAGAGGGAAGATGCGACACTGCTGAGGCGGACCTCGTAGCGTGAGTGGCAAGTGGCCTGCGCGTGACCGGGAACGCGGTGTGACTCGTGAGGTGCAAAGCGACGTGTGAGGAGGCTGAGTTTTTTGGGTATGAGATGGTGATATGCGTGAAAACAATGACAGATTATTAGGTTCATAGCTCATAAAATAGGAATGTTTATATAGTTTTGGCTATTGGGCTTATCACGATTTATTGGACGTTTTTTGTTTTTGTTTTTTTGTTTTTTTTATTTTTTTTTTTTTTTTTTTTTTTTTTTTTTTTTTTTTTTTTTTTTTTTATTTGTTCTTTTTTTTTTTTTTTTTTTTTTTTTTTTTCTTTTTTTTATTATTTTTTTTTTCTCTATTTTTATTTTTTTTTTTTTTTTTTCTATTTTTTTTATCTAGGGCTTGTATCACATTTATGAGCTTTGTGTGGCGTGGGCTTTATCACATTAGTATTGGGCTCTATCTCCTTTCTACATATAAATTGAATGTTTTTATGTTTTGGGCTATTGGGCTTTATCACATTTATTCAATTAAACCAACAATCCATTTACTAGTTACCGGATACCTGAAACCAGAACCGGTACCTCCATGTAACGATTCCATAAATTTCCTAACCATAACCGGAGCCAGTCATAACCYGTTCCTTTTTCCCGAAACCAGTACCGACACAATCGYTTTCAAATACCGAATCGGGTGCCCACAGTTTTTGCTCATCCCTAGAGTTGTTATCATATCCCCCACTACCCACTAATGCATGTGTCGTGTCCTAACTAATGCCTGATTGCTAACCAACATTTATCACCCCCCCCCCCCCCCTCGAAATATAATTAATGTCACATAGATACCATATACTTTTACTATTCCACTACAACGACCCTTAATCTTTCAAACTCATTAATATTAATAACATATGCTACTTAAATCACTAACACACATTAAATACCATACTCTCTAGCTACACTTTTTTCGGTTACCAATATTACACCATCAAATAATCAAATAATTGAACTTAATTGCAATAACTATCCTCACAAAACTCAACTACATACAATATAAAGTATCCTTTTCCCCARAACACATGTAAGTGAGTTTCACTATTTATGTATTTCATGTTACGGTGCATACTACATGATAATTTTAGACTAGAACAAAAATAAAATCCAACCAACCTAATTTGATTAGCATCATTTTTTCTTATGTTCGATCACCCTCTAATGTGAGAGRATACCAACAACCACCATTCCAAAAGTGGAGACCAACTAAATTTAATTATTTTACAACCACAACTTTACATCATATTATACTGATACAAGTACTCCATTTTTGTGCACAACAATTTCTAATTTATCTAATTTCTTGCAAGAACAACAAGAATTGCAATTACTCCTCTATCATTAAGACCTTACAACCAAAATGTAAGTTGTCTTTCTTATTTACTCCCTCCGTCACGCAATTCTGGAAACTCTTTCCTAAAATGGATGTCACATAATTATAGAAACACTTCCTTTTTTCTATTTTTGGAAAGTTTTTAATATTAAAATTACAACACTGCCCTTACTAAATATTCTTAACAATAACAATTTAAATACTTATATCTTAATTCATTTAAACCTAAACTAATTACTCCAACAAAATTTCAATTACCCCTTTCTATCATCAAACATTCAAACCATTCATCTCCAAAAACAAAAAAAAAAGAAAAAGAAAAAACTCAACCTTACTTGCACCACCACCCTACTCATGCATACCACCACCACCACAACTCACGCATACCACCACCACCACAACTCACCCAACCTCCTCTAACCGCCACACCGCCTCCCCCCTCTGAACCGCATCGATGTTCCCCCTCCCTCTAAACCGCTTCGATGCTCCCCCTCCCTCTGAACAGCTTCGATGCTCCCCCCCTCTCCCCCGCGATTTGCATCGAAATCCCAAATCAATTTGGGAAAATTTGAAACCCTAAATTAATTTGGGGGAAATCGTAACCCTAAATTAATTTGGGGGAAATCGAAACTCCTAAATCAATTTGGGGAAATTCGAAACCCTAAATTAATTTGGGGAAAATCAATTTGGGGATTTCAGTTTGTGTTCGTGAGTCATGGTGGTGGTATGCGTGAGTTGTGGTGGTGTCGTGGTGGTATGCGTGAGTCGTGGTGGGGATTTCAGTTTGTGTCGTGGTCATGGTCGTGGTTCTGGGCGAATGGCGTGGTGGGGATTTCAGTTTGTGTCGTGGTCGTGGTTCTAGGTCGCTGTTTGAGGGTGGCGGCGCCYCTTTTGAGCYAATGGTGTCGTGTCGGTGGTGTAAGCGGTGGTGGTGGGGTTGTGCAGTGGCGGTGTGAGCTYTGGTGGTGGGGTGGTTTCCTATTGTTTCATCTAAGGGTAAATAAGTCTTTTCATACCCTTAATTACAATTAACCTTATTTCCAAAGTTAAGTAACACTAATACGAATTTTTCCAGAATTGCATGACGGAAGGAGTAATATTTTGGCTAATTTTTTAAACTTAGAATCCAACATTTTACTATTACCTAACCACAACCCTTAAAATTACAATCTTTGTGTTCCTAACCTACCACAACCTTTTATTATTTTAATCTTCTTAAAACTGCAATCTATGTGTTCATAACCTAAACTCATGAAACATTAGTATTCTTGACCTTCCCACAAACTCATTTCTACATCATTTTTTTATCTTCATTTCCTTCTCCTTTTCGAACTTTGTTGAATATAATCATCTGAATGAAAGCTCCAACTTCTGAAAGCGAAGTATTTGAGGTGTAAGGATAGAATTATAGAAACACAACCTATTTCAAGTTTAGTGTTGAGATTGTCACCCCTATTGCGGGCTCATTCTGTTTAGAAAAACTTCATTTTCGACACCCATATGAAGCACAACAAAAGGCTTGCAAAAGTGAGCTATTGAGTTTTTAAGAACATTATACATGTTTGAAATTGAGGATGTCAATTATGAGAATWTGTTGTATTATAATGATGTGCTTTGTAGGGGCGTTAGATTGAATAGAAGAGCTTAGTACTGAATATTAGTTTCGTGGGAAATAAACTTGGTTTTGCCTAATACGACTTAAGGTTGAAAGCAATATATATTTTGAGGAGTATAGGTTAGCAATGGTATTCTTCTTAAGTATATGTTACAAATAATTTTTGTCCACAGTCACTCAGTTAGGATAAAATACCATTCGTGAAGTGATTCTCATATATTAAACACATCAATTAAATCATATGCATTGAGACACATTCTTATTTTTGTAAAGGTAAGAAAACTACTTTGTAATTTAGTGTTCAATCATTATTTATTGTTGTTTTCTTCGGTTTGTGTACTTTTGTATTTCTGTTTTGCAAAATATTTTTTTGTATAAGCATGAAACTCTTGCAAAATATTATTGCATGGAATTATTACAATGAGTCAAACGAATAATATTATCTACCTATCAATTGTCAAAAAGAGCATGTAATAGAGAATAACACACCCCGGGCAGCTTCGAGAATAAAACCTAGTTAGTACTAAATGCGAACAAAATTTGAACAAACTTTGAACCCAAATTCGAATTTTTGGGAAATCAAACAAAATTCGAAGCCTAATTAGGGCAACTAGGGCAAAATCGTGTAAAATTTAGAAGGAAAACAGAGGATTCGAGGAAAGGAAGTTCAACGTGGGCACTTCAAACGACCAAAGCTCAAATCTTGGTTAAATTTAACATAAAAACGCAATGTGGTAGTGCAACCTAAAGAAATTGTTTTTATGTGGTAGTTCTTTACAATTTTTTAAAAATGAGGTAGTTGTTTTCAAAAGTCCACTTTCAGGTTATACTTGTTAACAAAAAAAAAATTAAAAATGAAAAATTGCAAGAGTTTCGCCCAAACTGAAGTGCATATATGACAGAGTGTTGAGGATCGACCATAAGTATTTTAGATGACAATAAAAAGTTTGAGCGATAGGTGAAATAGTAAATTGGTGACCGTGACCGCGACCGCCGAATTTTGAAGGAGGGATAACATTTAATTTTGAACGCTACTCAAGGAACAGCCCACGCACTGACAGGATAAGATATAGAAATGCACACCTTACTAACAGGTCAGACATAGCAGCACAGGAAGCAACCTTGACAAATTGTGAAGCTCCAGATGTCTGCATAAAACATGAGATATAAATGTCATTTTGTAAAATATTTCTGCAGTGAGTTCAAACAAGGCAATAAAAAACCATGTAGTGAAACACTTTCTGTCAACAAATAAATGCCATGTTAGGCTTATCATACACTCATACAGTATAAAACTAAGTACACAAGTATTGGTTGCTACTGGAAGGCTGGTCTAAATATCAAGAAATAAGACAGCAGTGTGATAGTGGAGGTTTCCACACCACCTGTGTTTAATGGGATAATTTATTGTTACAGTAAGAAAATGTTTATTTGTGGCTTGATCTCATGGTCCAATAGTACGCAAGGCGTCATATATGTAAGCCACGCAGAAAGAGTAACTAACAAGGAGACAGTTTTTAAAAATTAAAAGCCCAAGTCTAAGTTATTATAARGGGTATAGCACATGTCAGCTCTTAACACTTTGAAACCAGAAACCTTTGCGGTACTAGCAATGAAGAAAGTGGTAGAAGAAACAGTTTGAATACACTCCAAAAGGAGAAGCAAGACATGAATCAAACTTCTGTTTACAACTTGCTGCAGATATTAAAATTGAGTTTAGGTGTATACCTGAATATGTGATTGAAGCACATTAAACCACTCTGAGTATGAATCCAAGAAGCGTGCAGAACTGGATTCAGCACAGGTCACTCCGAGCAAGCAAACTCCAGCCCAACATTTATCTGGCTAGAAAGGAATTCTTCAGTCAATTACCATAAATTTGGGCAGAGTGTAATTTATATACAGAAGAGAAAAGTCAAACGAAAAAAATTGGCTTCTTATAGAAAGTCTAATGTAACTTAAGGGCTGGCTTTAACACACAATAAGTCAAACAAGCTAATTTATTCAAAGTCTCATAATTGACATGCAGAATGTACAAGTAACACAGTATATTTTTAATTTCTTCGGATTTACTGAATTAAAGTTCTTGAACAAACAAAATTATGAAAGRTCTGTAACATAAAGGAATACTTTAATAGCATTGGCACATGGTCTAAACCACTAGCATGCTCATACTGATATCATTAAAAACTACATAGAAACCATAAAAATCTCTTCTTCGAAAAAGGTGAATTTCAWTAGGATTGGTACAGGAGTAAGCAGCATATCATATGTGCTGCGATTTTATTAAGAAAAATCCTGTTGATGTCACATTTCTTTTTCTCAAGGCAGGATAATATAGTTTCAGTCGAGTTGAATGATGAATGCTATGCATATTCCTCATTTCTCAATCAGTTGACTCTTATACTTGTAGGCAGGTTTTGCAGAGATTTGAACTGAAATTCAATAATTAATGTTTGGGTTTTTCTCATAATATACCCCGAGGTTAGTCTTTTCTAAGTTGTATCCGGCTTTTCAAACCTCCCATTGTACCCCTCAATTTAGCTTTTTAACAAGTCATACCCTCACTACTTTCACCTTTAACTTTAAGTTAACTTTTTTAAGTTTAAAATAAAATAAGAAAATAAAAATAAAAAACCCCTCTACCACCCACGAACAAACCACTCTGTCTCCCTCCTCTCCTACCCCCATAACAATGGTACCATCACACACCACCACTCGGTTGCATACTTGCACAAATGCACCACCACCACTAAGTTGCAACCCTCGCACACGATCACCCACCCAATCATCCCCTCTCTCTCATCTCCACCTTATCTCTCATCTCTCACATCACTCAGTCGCAGCACCTCTCACATCACTCATTGGCAACACTACACCATAATCGCGAAAATCACTTCCGTCACTCAATTAAACCAGATTGCGGCTACTTTGGATAATTTTTTCTGATCAAAGAGTTCGCGTGATTGTGATTTGGGTTGGTTCGTCAATGGGTCCATGGGTCGAGTCGGTGGTGAGGTTGGTTCGAATGGCGTGGCGGGTTTGGTTCGAATGGTGTCGGTGTGAGTTTGGTTCGAATGGTGTCAGTCGCGTGGCGTTGCTTTGGTTCAAATGGTTGGTGGTGCTTGTATTTGGGTTGAATGAGTGCGCTGGTCGGTGGTGTGGTGCCTGCTGTTGTAGTGGGTGGCTTTGTGGTGTGTTTACGGGGTTTAGGTGTGGTTTTTTGGTGTTTGGAGTGTTGGTGGTGTGAGTTGTCGTGATGTTTCTGGTTTGTTCGGTGGTGGTCTGTGTGGTTGTTGATTATGAAGATGGATGAGTGGTGGGTTTGTGGGTGTGAGGGAGGAGTAAGTGGTTTGTATTCTTTTTTTTTTTTTTGCTAGAAGTTGTTTGTGTTTTTTTTAATATATTTATAATAAGCTTAACGGAAGTTAACAAAAAATTAACAGAGGAATAAGGCAGGAAATAACTTGTTAAAAAGACTAAATTGAGGGTACAACTGGGAGGTTTCGAAAAGGCCGGATACAAACTTAGAAAAGACTAAACCTCCAAGGTATATCTGAGAAAAACCCTAATGTTTTTTCATGATTTTGTTAGGACCCATATTAGAGAGGGCCATCAATTCTTTTTGGTAACTTAAAAACTGACCTCCCCAGTGTTGAACAGCAAAGTTAGAAGCATSGTAATAGAGTGATTTCTAATAAAAATAACATGTTCCACTTAGCTCTAAAGAGAGCTATCASTTCAGTGAATTTAGTCYGTTCTGGTTAAACCATAGCAGTTCAGTTATAATTAAGTTCACTTGATTTCAGTTCAATGTGTTAACAATTCAGTCCAGTCCACTTTAGTTAACAGTTATTTCAGTTTAGCTTATTTTAGTTTTTTTAAACTTCAATTTTAGTTCATTTCAGTTCATTTCAGTTTCGGTTTATTTTAGTTTGAACTTAATCAGTTCAGCTATAAAACAATTCGAACCATAGCGGTTCAATCTCTWTGAAAATTTGTTTTAGTTTCTTAACAACTAGTGAAATAAAACATGATCCGATCAACATCAACCATAAAAGTGTTATTTGCTAAAAGAAAATCAATAAAATTAAATAACATTGTTCAAGAATGGATTATAATAAACTAATTTAATATGTCATATTAGATCAAAACAAACCAATATACAAAGTAATTAGATTAATATATAAAAGGATGGTGATTAGGTTGACTTGAATAATTATGATCTAGTATAAGGTGATCCACTCAACATCTATACAAATCTATATTTGCCTAAACTAGATTAATAGAACTAATAACATTGTGCACAAATCAATTATAAGAAACTAACTAGCAACATTGTTATATTGTATTAGATCAAACCATTAGTTTATAGATCCAATTTATGAAGCATTAGAACGTAAGTGAAAGGATGATTATCAAAGTTAAACTAGTTGATCAATGTTAATAACTTAATTAGCCTATCTAGAACAACGAAGCAAAGTATGTYTGTGTGTATACTAGATAATACCCGAGCATGACTTTTAAATGAAATACGAAACACCGTAAATAAAATAAAAAACATAATTTTTTTAAATGTGATTATTTCATAGTAATGTTTTATTTGTGATAGTAAAAAGAATTATATATGTATATCAATCAATAAATGTTTAAAGTTTGATCCAAAGTACTGTACAAATATTAACCTTAATTAAATGTTTT
>SNQN01001289.1:4363-51645 GCA_008642245.1 Bassia scoparia
TTTTAAAAATAAGGGAAATTCCCGCCGGTAGTGTTGAGTTTTCGCAAAATCCCAATGGTAGTGTTGTGTTTTTTTAATTCCCAATGCTAGTGTTGAAGTTTTGTTTAATTTCCAATCGTAATTATAATGAGAAGTTTCCGTTAACTTAGTGTTAAATGATAACTATGGTTTAACCTTTTAACCACATTTAATATTAAAAAAAAAACTTCTTTCACCACCACTCATCCTTCGTCTTCGTTCATCATCATCATCCGCCATCTTCGTTCATTAGCATCATCCATCATCTTCGTACCGCTCGTCCCTCTCTCCTCCCTTTAGGCCTTGGCACCCCCCTCTTTCGCCACCTRCACGGCGTCTCCGACCTCGCCTTTTCCTCCAACTCCCACCTCCTCGTCACCACCTCCCACGACTAGACCGTCAAGATGTGGGACCTCTCCACCTCCCAGTGCGTCAACCCCTATGTCTTCACCGGCCACACCAACTATGTCTTCTGCCTCAACTTCAACCCCTAATCCAACATGCTTGTTTCGGGTTCCTTCGACGAGACGGTTTCGGGTTTGGGAGGTACTTGAAGGTGTTGCCCACTCATTCGGACTTGATATTATTCGCGAGGGTTCGATGATCGTTTCGAGTAGCTATGATGGGTTGTGTTGGTTTTGGGGTTTGGGGTACTTCTACTGGTCATTGCACTAAGACTTTGATTGTGTTTCACCGAATTAAAGTATGCTRAGGTGTGCACATTGTCTTCGTATGAGCTACTATTGGTTTTAGATTGAATTTCTGTAATGTTGTCATGATATAGTGTTGGTGGTGGGGGTTGCGGCACAGGGAGAGGGGCAAGTGAGAGAATGGGCTCGMGTGGGGGTTGGCAAACTATGGTTAATAGCAAAAGTTAAAGATATRGTTTGGCAAGTTATCTTTAACGGAATATTCTCATTATAATCATGATTGGGAATCAAACTAAACTTCAACACTACCATTGGGATTTCGCGAAAACTCTAACACTATCAGTGGGAATTTCCCTAAAAATAATTTGTTATTGTTTATTTGGATAAACAGTCATCTTTAGATGGGTTGGTTTTTATTATTTTTGTTTTTTTTTNTTGTTTAGCAATCCAGAATAAATAAACTACGGAGTAACTAATAGGTACGTGGTGGTACTTGTCATGTGAACCAAACTAAGAAAACGTGGACTTTTGAGTTATGAATGTGTCAGATGCATCTCACTGCTCAGTTTCTCACCTCACCTTCTCTGAATCAGAACCTTCTCTTCTCTTTATTTACCATTTCACCCCATTTTTCTTCTTTCCTTCTCTCTCCTCCTTTTCTCTCACCAAACTAAACTTAACAAAACCCTCATTCCCAATTCAATCCACCAAACCCRAATTTCCCCTTGATTCTCCGATCATAACCTCAATTCCCCCGAAATCGATCGCAAAGCACGGAATTCCTTTGGTTCCATTTCATTTTCTGGGGTAAAATAATGGGGATTTCTAGGGTTTGTACAGATTCGACGAAACCGACGAGCACGTCATCGTGTTCGTCAGCATCAACGGCGAAAATGGAGACAGTAAATGGGACCCACGAATTCAAGATAACTGGGTACTCGTTGTCGAAGGGGATGGGAAGCGGGAAGTACATAGCGTCTGATACTTTCATGGTGGGAGGCTATTTGTGGGCGATTTACTTTTACCCAGATGGCAAAAGTGCCGAAGATAATGCCACTTACGTGTCGTTGTTTATCGCTTTGGCCAGCGAAGGGAATGATGTCAGGGCTTTGTTTGAATTGAAGCTTGAAGATCAGAGTGGGAGGGGTAGGCATAAGGTGCATTCGCACTTCGGTCGGACTCTCGAGAGCGGGCCCTATACTCTTAAGTATCGCGGTAGCATGTGGTTAGTTGCCTTTCTTTCACTGGTTTGTTGCTTCATTGCGCTGAATTATGATTTTGTGATTGTTGCTTTGTTGTTGGTTGAGTTGGTAMCTTAGGAAGTACCAAAAATGATTTTTTCGGAATACCAATTTTCAGGTGATTTGTTGTTTGAACGAAAAAGGGAATTAAGATGGAGTATGTATTGTCGTAGTAAATTTTAAACCTTTTTGTTGGTTTTTAGTTTTATTATGGTATGATTTTGTTGAGTTAGTTAGATGGAAAATGGAATTAGAAAGTTTATGTATCATTTTAAAAGTTTACCCTTTTGTTGGATTTTGGTACTTTGCYAGGAATCCGAGGATTACTACTCTATAAGTCTATCTGTTGCATATTCATTATTGTATTCGAGCTTGGGATGATGATTTGCTTCCTGAATTTTGAAACGCAGTTATGAAATTATAGAGTGATTAAATTTTTATTTGCAGAGCATTTATAACTATATAAGGAGTTTGTTACATGGGAAATGGGATTTGATTGACATGTCCATAGTAGCTTTTCACTTTTTGGTTGGGTTTAGGTCCGTGCTAGGGGAATTGTATATTGGTTCGTAAATGATTTGTTTGTGGTTTCATTTCTTCTTGTTCTGATCTAGGGGTAATTGAAACCCAAATTGGGCAGATTGCTAGATGTTAGATGTCATCATGCTCATATAAATAACTTTTGATCTTCAGTCTTCACTAATTTCATAATTCAATTCTCAAACATGGGAACCTTATTGTAACTAGAGAGGTATTTCAATCTCCTACAATCTTGCAGGCAGATTGCTTTGTTGTGGGGAAGTCATTGTCATTCTGCACTATTTTGTTGAATATATTGACTCGTTCATTCGGTCATGGTGGTGCTTGAGAAGGAGGCAATGTTTGTGAATTGGCTTTTGACTTTTTGTTTGGTCAAACAACAAATAAAAGTATTTGGTTTTTGGCACTGTTGGCTTTTGTTAAATGAATTTACCAATTACCCCTCAATTAATCAATCATCATAGCCTTATTCCCATAAAGAGGGGTTGTTAACATGAACTAAAAAGTGACTATTTCGGGAAGTCATCCTCCACTCTACGATCGAGAGCCTCATTCTCTTGCAAATCCAACTGCTTCAAATCCTCTTTAGTTCCTTCGCATCAAGTATTTTTCGGTCTCCCTTACTTTTAAAAATCTCTCTGGTCACTCTCGCACCAGTGCCCCTTATATCCTTGCACCGTCGCCCTTATTCCCTAGCTTTGTCTGCATAATTCACAACAACTTGTTCACGAAACTTCATCTCTAATATATCATCTTCGTAGAGTATTCCGCACATATCTCACATCCGATCTTGAGACTCTTACCTTTAAATATGCTCCTAATCCGAGGCCCAAGCAATACTGTTATAATATGAATTTTCTCGCACCTTTAGAGCGATGCTCGATGCACAAACTTCCAGTAGTGTGCGAGGCGAAGCTCGGGCGTTTCCCCGCTGCCGCAGGCCCTAGCTTTGAAAAGGTATGGTAGTTGATCTCACTCCACACATTGCTCTCCATTAGCCACCATTGACTTAATTCCATAGAGCCACATCTGTCTAATCAACCATTCTTTTGCGATATTGACCTAGATACTTGAAGCATTCACTCATGGCGAGATCTTTTCCGTCCACCTCACCCTGCAAAAATACATCCATATACTCCAGTTTTACCCGACTTAGCTTACATCCTTTGAGTTCAACCTTTGTCATTAATTACTTCCCAACTTACTAAATTTAACCTCTCATTTAATAATGATAGTAAATGGTACAAGTGAAAAAATGTCTACTAAGTGTGATTAAGTCATTGATGTAACATTGAGAAAAAAAGTCTACTAAGTTATTTAATCATTGATGTAGGTGTAACAGGCAACAGTTCTAAAGCCAATTTCCAAACATTGTTCTAACTCAAGATAGTCAAACAATTAATAAATCAGCAAATGAAACAACCAATCAAATTAGCCATAAAAAAACAGCCAATCCAACTAGCCACAAAAAATCCGCGAAAACCCCAAACAGCCAATTCCAAACAAAGGCCAGAATCTTGCTGTACAGTAAATGTTGAAGTTGATAGTTTTTTTTCCATGGGATTATAACTGTTTGATACACTTTTTGAGAAGAGTTGAAACATTATGATTTTTGTCCCCAGTTGATTCTTGTGTTATCATTGTTTTGGACTCGCCATTATGGACTGGAAGTATGGCATGACGCGTTTTTCACAGACTTTGTAGATTTTATGCCTTAAAGCTAATGTGAAAAAAATTATTTTAAGGAAAAATATTTTATCCTTAAAGGATAGTGAAAAGGAGTTCCAGATGGATTTATTAAACTTTTAGCATTGGTAGAAATTGCTTTAAGTAAGAACGTCACAACTAGTGTCACATAATTCATTGGGATGCCCCGAATTGCAATAATTCGCCATTCCAGTCGTGGGTCGATCACGAACCAAACCGGAATTGAAGTCACAATTGGTTCGTGGTTAGACGACCAAACCTAGAGACATTGCTTTTGAAAACGAGAAAATTAGTAACGAAGATGGTTGGGTCTTTTATCGTATTGGTGAGCACGAATGATATATTGACGTTGGTGACTTTTCTCGCAATGGTGCTGTAGCTTGTAAGAGAGAGAAGGGAGAAGTTGAAGAAGGTTAGAGATAGAAGAAGATATGTTTTTTGTAAGTAGAACGTACGGAAGGAGCTAGGAGAGCGATTTGCGTTTCAAGTGCATTAAAGATTTATTTAAATAAATTTTAAATAATTAATGTAGTGGTAGTTCCCATTAAAAAAGGAGTAGTTAGTTCCCATAATAAAAGAGTAGTTAGTTCCTAAAAAAAAGGATTGATAACTGGTTTAAAACGTAAACACTAATTAATGTAAAAAAAAGAATAGGAAAGGTAAGATTTTTTTTATATTGTTGTGAATAATTAAATTATGATAAAATAAATAAAATTATGGATAACCGATTCACTTCCGAACCGAATTTCACCTATGGGGTAGCGACTAGTTCCCGAAATGTTCGTTCAAGTTCCAAAACAAATGTCGTAAGTATGTGACATTGGTCCAGAGATCAAGGATTAATGACTGTTTGTGTTGTTTTAACTTAATAAGTTAGAAGACTTTGGAACCAATACAAATGTTTTAATTTTTAGGTATGTTCAACTCATAAAGCTTATATGGGGTTCTTGCCTTTTGATTCCAATTCTCAAAGTTAGAAGAACTGTGATTACTTGGCATTGGCACATAGAATGTCTTTGAAATATTAGCAGATGATCTTATACATAGTACTAGTGCGAAATGGAGATCTAGTTATAACAACGGGGAATTCATCTTAACAACAAGTTAGTATTCGCGTTATATGCAGTAGAGTATGTAAGTGTCGAAACCTTTGTTACATGCTTATTGCAGTGTGGATTGGCCATGAGCAATAGAAACCATATGACACGAGTGTTTGCATTACTTGATACGCTAGTATCATGTGTTTTGAGAGGCTAATTTCTTGCTCAACCTGGCTTAATCACTGCGCGTATGCCCATTGACCGTGAGTAATAGACGTTCCAAGGTACGTAGTAATTAATATTGGATGTGATAATTTTTATTATTTCTGTTTTATTGATTTAATTCTTTTCTAAAACCGTAAGTATTTTCTTTAAAAAAGGAAAAAACATGAAACTACTCAGTAAGCTAATTTCGTTAGTGTTATTAGATATAAACGTTCATCTTTAGATGAGTTGGTTTTATTTTGAACAATTTTTTAAAATTTATATATTGGACATGCTTATTGGCATTCTGGATTGCCCTAAGCAATAGGGAACCTTTTATGACCGCGATTGTGTATGCCATTAATTTGGGACGGCTACTATCATGTGGTTTGTGAGACGCTATTTATTACCAACTACTAGTCTTAATTACGCCCGATGCCCATGTGACTGTGTGAATATGGAATGAATATGATGTTTTAAGTCTGTAGTAATTAATATGAAGTACTCCTATTGTTCCACTTTACTTTACAATGTTGCTTAATGCATTATTTACAAGTGTAAATATCTATAATTGTACATAGGTAAAAAATATAAAAATTGAATTTAATAAACTACTTGTTAATAACGATTCTAACAAGCTCACTGTACTATATATGAGAAAATTTGGAAGATTCCTTTTTTTTGTGTTTTTTTTCTCAATATTGAATAGTGCCAATTTCTTATAGCAAATAAGTGAACGGAGGGAGTACAATTCCCTAATTTGATATTTTTTTATTATTTTTCTTTTTTACTTTAACTTTAAATTAATTTCAAGTTTTTTAAAAACTGTGACTATTTTATTTTAAAGTAATGCAAAAAAAAAAAAAAAACCAAGAAAAAGGAACCTGCCACATAAAGTTGATTTCTTTATTGTTTTATTAGATATAGCACGCGGCTTTGGATGGGTTAGTTTTTATTTTCTCATTTTATTTGAAAATTAATATTTTGAAAAATAAATTGAATATTTTATTTTAAAAATAAGGGAAATTCCGCCGGTAGTGTGAGTTTTCGCAAAATCCCAATGGTAGTGTTGTGTTTTTTTTAATTCCCAAATGCTAGTGTAAGTTTGTTAATTTCCATCGTAATTATATGAGAAGTTTCCGTTAACTTAGTGTTAAATGATAACTATTGTTTAACCCTTTAACCAATTAAATTAAAAAAAAAAACTTCTTTCACCACACTCATCTACCATCGTCTTGTTCATCATCATATCCGCCATCTTCGTCATTAGCATACATCATCTTCGTACCGTCTCCCTCTACTTCCCTTTAGCGCTGGCGACCCCTTTCTCGCCACCTCCACGCGTCTTCCGACCTCGCTTTTCCTCCAACTCCCACCCGTCCCTGTCACCAACTCTCTCACGACCTAGACCGTCAGCAGATGTGGCTCTCCACCTCCCAGTGCGTCAACCCCTAGTTCATCACCGGCCACCCAACTAAATGTTTCTGCCTCAACTTCAACCCTAATCCAACTGCTTGTTGGGTTCCTTCGACGAGACTGTTTCGGGTTTGGGAGTACTTGTAGTGTTGCCCACTTCATTTCGGACTGATATTCGCGAAGGGTTTCGAATGATCCGTTCGAGTAGCTATGATGGTTGTGTGGTTTTGGGTTGGTACTTCTACTGGTCCATTGCACTACGCTTTGATTGTGTTTTCATACCGAATTAAAGTATGCTCAGGTGTTCACATTGTCTTCGTATGAGCTACTATTGGTTGAATTGAATTTCTGTAATGTGTCATGATATAGATGTTGTGGTGGGGTGCGGCACAGGAGAGGGGCAGTGAGGAAATGGTCTCGGTGGGGGTTGGCAAACTATGGTTAATATAGAAAAGTAATAACATATAGTCGTTTGGCAGTTATATCTTTAACGGAATATTCTCATTTAATAGATCATGTATTGGGAATCAAAACAAAACTTCAACACTACCATTGGGATTTCGCGAAACTCTAACACTTATCAGTGGAATTTCCCTAAAATAATTTTTATTGTTTATTTGGATAAACAGTCCATCTGTAGATGTTGGTTTTTATTATTTTGTTTTTTAAAATTAATATTATGATTTTGATAAGTAAAGATTGGATAAGGATGAATCTATAATTTGATATTTTATTTGAATTTTAAATATTTTCAATTTTTTTAACGTAATGAAAAAACCAAAAAAAAACATGAAGCTGCCACATAAGCTAATTTCAGTAGAGCTTTAGTAAATAGATTTTAGGACTGGCGTTGGAAAAGACTGTTTTGGTTTCTATGAGGCTRAGTCTTTACAAATGTACTTCCTCCGTATCAAAATAAACGCAACGATTTGACATAAAGTAGAGAGAAAAAGTGTCAAATCGTTGCGTTTATTTTGATACGGAGGAAGTATAATATTGTTATTAGATATTGTTTGTGAGACATTTTAGGTTAGTATGTTCTGGTGGATTAAAACTGACAAACTTGTGTTATAATAATCCCAAGCTTTTATGGGCTGTTTAGTTGGTTTTTGTTCTTAACTTGTATATTAGTCTAGTTGTATACATTTAGACCTCACCCCATTGTGCCTTAGGTAGGGGTCTTGTTGCACAAACTGGGATATACCTTGATATTATATGAAGATTTTCCATTCTATTTTGGTTTCATATATTATTATGAATTGTCCTGTTCCTACCGAGTAACTGCTTAATTGTGTAGGCTGAATATCTTAACTTATGGTTGTCATGTAATTGACCTACTTTCAGGGGCTACAAACGCTTTTATAAGAGGACATCACTGGAACAATCTGACTACCTTAAGGATGATTGCCTACTAATTCGTTGCGTAGTTGGAGTTGTTAAGACACATACTGAGGGACCTAAACTTTACAGAATATCATTGCCTCCCTCTGATATGGGACAGCAGTTTGGGCAACTTTTAGAAACTAAAAGGGGCACTGATGTAAATTTTGAAGTTGATGGTGAGGTCTTTGCAGCTCACAAGTTGGTATTAGCAGCACGCTCTCCTGTGTTTAGGGCACAGCTTTTTGGTCCGATGAAGGAGAAAAGCACAGAATGTATAATGGTTGAAGACATTGAAGTTCCAGTTTTCAAGGTGACCATGCCTTTTTATCATCTTACAGTATTTATTATTTAATGGAATTGGAAATTTGATTGCCTGCCTCTTTTTCTCTCTATTTCTCCGTGTGTAGATTTTTGTGTTGTGTTCGATTTGAGTTGGGTTAAAATTATTATAGCAAGCTTTTATTCCAATCAGTGTTTTTTTTTTTTGGTTTTCACCTTTCTAAGTGGGATTTTATTTATAGAATTGTTTAAAGTTGAACACACTTGCATATAAAAGAAGTCCAATGGAATTTTTTCTGCACTTTTTATTTCATATTTATCACATAAAATAAACAGGGTGGATTGAAAGGCTTTGATAGGGAAAATCCTAGCCATGATGAAATCATGGACTTCAAACATCTTTCATATTTTGGAAGACCAACTTTGTTGCAGCAATATGCTTTTTTGTTATTTCGTAAGTAAAATAACTTTTGGGCATAGAGAGACTTGAGACTCTCACAATTTTGCAGCACCTTAGGATGGTGTAATCTTGAAATTAAGGGCTACGGAATGAGGGAATACCAATGAATGAAGGAATTAAGAAAAGTTTCTACTTAAATTAAATAAATAAATAAATAATGCAACAGGGGATTCCTCGAACTATCCATAGCTGGAGCTTACTACAGAGCAGTAAAGGAGCTTCCAGCCCTTAGATTTTTTTTTCTACGGGTGTGCCCATTGACTTACTGAAGTTAAATAAGAATTGGAACCAAGACTCTTCTGTCCTACCATGTGTGAATATAGTTCTGCACATCTTCAATCTAATCTAATAATTTAATCAACTTGTTGAATCAATAATTATCAATCAATCAATCGAAGCCCAAGTCCCACAATTGGGGTCAGTAAGTCAGTTACATGAACCAAAATTGATTATTCTGCGTGGTCATCCACATAGATCAACTTATTGAATTAATAATATCAAGTCTTGTACTCCACTATAAAAAAAAAAAAAATAAATAATATCAAGTCTTCTACTTTGACATTGTAAAGTGTGTGAAGACACTTTTTGCAGACTGTTGTGATGCTTGCTTGTTGCTTTAGAGATGGTAATCCAAGAGCCAGATACCTTAAGATGCCGATGTTCGCAAATGATAATATAACTTCTTGTTTAGTTTTGCAAAAGAACATGTCAAATGCTTTCTTAAACTGGAAATCCTTCCAAATTCCAACCCATTAAAACAACCAACCCAGCCTTTGCAAAACCAATACCCAGGCCAACTGTACTTCAAAACCATTTTAATCTGTGTGAGAGGCTCCTTTAAGTGTTTAGAAACCAGATCATGTGCTGAGCTCGATCACCATTCACCAATAGTGAGTTTTGGGCTCAGCTTATTGTTCTTGCCGCYCATATTAGACTAATTGCTAAAGAATTTTCTTTAAAAGTCCAGTTTCTTCTAATCTTTTTATATATAGAATCAGTCTTGTCTGCTACAGGTTGCCTACATCTAAATATTGTTTGGACTCCATGTAGAGATGTTGCTGGTTCTCGTTACAGGGTTAAGAAATAAAGAAAGAAGGTATAAGACATTATTTCTTATTCCAAATGACACACCAAATGTTTTTGTGAGGGATCAGCTTGTGGTTAGAGGTAAGAGTGGGGGAAGGAAGGAGAATCATCAAGACCTGCATTAATGACGATATGTGTACAGATGCATTTTAAATTCAAGGTTGCCTTTTACTTGGATGTGTGGTGATGATCCTTTTCACTGTCATGCCCTTTGTAGGAAGATTCACCGATAGTGTTGTTATCAGACTTAGGTGTTGTTATTTACTTGGTGGTGGTCTCCAAGGGTTCTCTAATTTTGGTGCAGCTGGAAGAATTTTTTAGTGCTTTGTTAGTGTTATGGTGATTTGTGGATGGATATACAGCATAATCATTTTGGTTCCATGTAGTTGTCTACACTTATGTCATAAAGGCTTTTTGATTGTTACAGTTATAGAGATACTAGAATTGGTAGAGAAAAGTGTTGAGGACATCAAGGGAGAAGTGGCTGTGTATGTTTGGTCATGTGAATGATGTTTAAAAGATATTCTTATTAGGAAGAAGTAAACTTGGGGCTATAGGGGTTTTAAAGTAGGATGAGAGACAGAGAGAGAGGAGCAGTTGCACTAGATAAAGGGGAGTGAAGGAAGAGGATCTRGGTTGACTATGTATAGTATATCTCATTTAGGTTATTAATTATATTTTWAATTTTTTAGTGGGTCCCATCTTTTGGAAAGGAATGTATGAATTGATTGATTGTTGTCCATGTGGCTGTTGAGGAGGTGGATGCTAGTGAAATAGTGGTTAAAAGATGAATTGTGGCTGAAATGCCGAGTAGTGTTTTGCATAGATGAGAGGCAGTTGTTTAAAATAAAATCAGGGGAAGAAGAGGAAGGATGAGAAAGGTTTGGAGAAAGTTTTTCATAGGTTGAAGGGCTGGTGTTGATTATGGAGACAATGAGAAGAGACGGTGAGGAGATTAGGGGTAGCGCCATAGTAATAAGTATACATGCAGCTCGGAAGGATGTTTAGTGCTTGTATACAAAATTAATCCTCAATAGGCTAAAAAAGCCTAATAGACTGAGGGGGTATTTGCTGATGGCTCATGATACCTCTGAACGGGCTTCACTTAAGTMTGGTTGTCAATCAAAGTGAGAATTAAAATGTTGATTAACGTTATAAGTAGTGTAGATCTTTTCTGCCAAAGTATTATTTTGCTCCTTTTCCCAAGTTTTTGGTTTCTGTGGACTCCGGGTTATTTTTGTGGACATTTTAGCCCCTATTTTGTGATATCTTTGAAGTGGGAATTGCCTGCTGTGGGTTKTTTTGCACCACAAACTCTCATTTACACACACACCAAAAAACATTCTACAAGTGTGACAAGTTGCTTCATCAGTGTTGCTTAGTTACTCTAACATATGCCAATTTTTGTTTTTGTTTTTGTTTTTCTTTTCTTGGCATTATGGAACTCTAACACAGAAGGTTTATTGTGCTTCGCTTGCTGAAGCCATAACTCCAACTGTAGGATGAACTGTCCTTGTCTTTTCTTTCATTGAAGTTGATTGGTATAGAAGTTCTTGCAGTTTTGCCTAGTTGGCTTTAATAATATGTATGAAATAGCCTGAAAGAGATGTATAGTATCTCGATGCTTAATATGAGGCTCATTGGCTCCTTTTATATGAAATAGAATTGTTCCATCAAAAGGTGGAATCTGGTGATTCGCAGTTGAAAAGGTGCTTGTTCTATTCTATGTGGCTTCATCATCTTGTTCAGCTGCAGTTCCTTGGCTTGATTACCCTACCAGGTTAAGATTGTCAAGGGCTCTGATCATCATTAAATTGGTGGTTTYTTGGATATAACTGACTGTTCACCCTTCTGATACACAGGCATTGCTTCACTTCATATATTGGGATGATCTTCCAGATATGCAAGAGCTTGCAGGTCTCAATTCCAAAGGGGTTTCCACATTAATGGCTCAGCATTTGCTAGCGGCTGCAGATAGATACGGGCTTGAAAGGCTCAAACTTCTGTGTGAAGCTACACTATGCGAAGATGTTGCCATAAACAATGTTGCAACAACTTTGGCATTGGCAGAGCAACATCATTGTTCCCACTTGAAGTCTGTTTGCTTGAAGTTTGTCGCATCACGTGAGAATCTGAGAGGTAAATCATGACTAATACTTAGCACAGGTCTGATGTCGACAATGACTTCTTTGCCTAAAGTTACCAGAATATGACAGGATTCTGTTGCATGAATTCATCTAAAGTGAAAAGAACAGGCCAAAATCATAGAGTTGACTCTAGAATCAAGAGAAACATCTTGTTAAAAAATAAATAAATAAATCTCTGAACCGATGAACATAAGTTTGCTGTAACTTATTAAGCTGGTGTGTTGGGTACTTTTTTAAGCTTGACTTATCAGAATGACTAAAGTCTGTTTTATTGGGTTTCAGCTGTTATGCAGACTGAAGGGTTTGAATACTTGAAGTTGAGTTGTCCATCTGTAATTAGCGAATTACTGGAGTTCGTTGCAAGGATCAGCGAGCATTCAACAGCCGTAGTAGGTTATGGAAATGATCAGATGCTAGATTGTGCAGACATGAATGGAAGACGTGTGAAGCCGAGAATATTCTGATATAATTTTCCTTTCTTTTTTTTGGGGGGGGTGGGAGTGGGGAGAGGGGGAGCGGTTGAATTGATTGCTGCTCCATTAGTTTCTTTTATTTTCCTTTCCTTTTGTAACAAAATTGTTCAAGCTCACTCTATATGCTGTATGTAATATAAATACCATAAAGAAAGAAGTTTTGGGGTGGTGTGGATGGACTTGACTGCATTGTGTGACTTTTATAATGAAATATAATCAAATTTGCGTTCAAACCATAACGTGATTGTGTGACTTTCATAATGAAATATAATCAAATTTGCGTTCAAACCATAACGTGATTGTGTGACTTTCATAATGAAATATAATCAAATTTGCATTCAAACCATAACGTGATTGTGTGACTTTCATAAAGAAATATAATCAAATTCGCGTTCAAACCATAACGTGATGGTTGCATTTTGTAATATTATTGAAACACTGTTATAATGCATCTTTTGAGATCCTTCACCTCGTTTGCATGTATTTGTTGCATACTTGCATGTCTAAATTAAAGCACGGGAAGAACAACTAAAGCAGAAACAACAATTTTTGCGACAGAAGTATCAGTGAAAGACTTCACATTTAACCTGTGTTCGTTTTTACTTCATGTAAAACATAATGGCATGTTACCACTAAGTAGATACCAGATAGGACAATGGCCTGTGCAAAACAATGGCTAGCAACCACTGCCCAACTGTTTAAACAGTGACATTTTAAAAAATTCAAAAAATAAAAAAAAATCTTTGACATCAATTATGTAAAATTACATTCGGTGAACGTTTAGGATTCCTACAGAGGATGCTCAATGTTAATCTTGCAGATCCTCATTTTCCTTTCTGCATTGGTGTAAGTTTCAAGTTTCACAAATGTAAGCTGTGTTTACAAGTCAAATTATCTGCCTTCCCCTCCTGCGCTCATGCACATAGCCTTGAAATGCTTCAAATAGAAACAAAGCTCTGTAATCCAATCAGAAGCCTGAAATTCATCAACACAACAGTAGATCATTCTGGGTATTGATATTGCTATTGTCTTCCTCTCTACAGAGGTTTCAAGCTAAACAATTAATGATGTTCACTCCTGACAGCAACTGCATAAAGAAAACACATGTAATTAGACAATGTAAGCCGACAACCGATCAGTGTTTGTAGAAAGTCAAGTTGGATCAAACAATAGAAATTTTACCATTATATATTCTGGTCTTTATGTGACTGTAGTTGTTTGGATAGTTCATAAATCATTGCCTCTTCAGAAGCTACATGGCAGGGTGTTCAAAGTCTCAAAGAACAGCTTCATTAGCAGTATATTCGTTCAAGACATGGGCCACCTCTTCTACAACTCCGAGCTTCCGGAACCAATCAACCAATACCTGAGAAGCTTCTTTACCAATTATAATCCCTTCTTTTTCTAAATGTATCAGGAACTCCATGGCTGTGTTAACCCTGTTCTCTTTCTCATAAGCAGCCAACAAAAGAGCCACACATTTATCACTAGGTTCTATACCAGCCTTTGTCATATTTTGAAAAGCAATGCGAGCTTTTTGACTTTGACCAGCCTTYGTGTAGGCATTTATAAGGAGCGCACAAAGCTTGATGTCAGGACAGATACCGGCAACTTGGATTGCATCAAAAACCCGTTGTGCACCCTTGGCATCACCTTTCATGGAGTAAGTCCTCAGCAATGCCTTCAATACTTCTGTACCTGCAAAGACCTCGTGCTGTTCCATTTCTTTGATTAATTCTTCTCCTTTATCTGGCATATCAGCCCTAATGTAAGCCATGATCATTGAACCGTATGACCTTTTATCTAATGGCTGACCAAGAAGCTTCATACCCTCAAATGTTTCTTCAGCCATCTTAAAATAGCCTGCTTTACTATACATGTGAATCATTGTTGTCAATGTAACCTGGTCACAAGGCACACCTCTTTTACTCATTGCCAAAAGCACATTCTCTGCGTCTTGGAGTCGGMCATCCTTGGCATATAGATGAATCATTTTGGTGTAGTCACGAACATTGGCTTCAAAAGATTCATCCAGAAGTGCAAGTTCAAAAACCTATGAACAACAATCAAATTTTAGTCCTGAAAGCATGTCCTCGTTTTTTTCTTCTTTTTTTATGAATTATTATTATTATTATTAAACGTAAAGCCCAAATATAAGATACACTAAGTCCAAGACTGCCCAATTTGATAACTGAATAAACTAACACAACCTGTAATTAAATAAAAAGTTAAAAAAATCAAGCAATTAAACCACTAAAGGCAATAAATTAAGCCAGAATAAACCAAATAGCAACGAGTCGTATCAAGTAGACAATACAAATCGAATTAACCACTCTCATTTACGAGAAACAAAATAAGATGTGAAACTTTGAAAAAGACCCATCAAACATATGCTCCTGCTCAAGAACAAAGGATTTTACACAAAGATTCTGATCTGAAAGCATAAATTTCTATTCAATCCTTACATTTCTATATAGTTACCGTATACCATATATCTACCAGTGGCATAAAAAGTTGCAAACTAATGCATAAGAAAGCCAAATCAATCAACGACTGATTAACTAAACAAACATCAGTAAAAAAAAAGCCAGAATATCAGAGAAAACTGAACTTACCATTACTTACGAGTTACGAACCTCTCACTAAACCTCACTTCTTGAGCCAGCAAAATTTCTTCACCAATTCAACCTCACCAAACTGAAAAATACCTCTGTTCATATTTATCAAATGAACTCCAAAAAATAAAATAGCACCAAATTCAATTAATCGAGCATTAATCAAACCAAGCAAAAGAGCAAAATGAGAGCAGACCATTCTGCCCCCCAAGTCCCCCATACCTGACTCCGAATTCATTCATTGTTAGGCCATATCAATAAATATTTAGCCCAGATTAAATTGGAACATAGCCAACAATTACTACAAATCGAGAGCAACAGTCCCTATACCTAAAAGCAGAGACATACCTTCCTTGATTGGGGAAAACTTTAAATATAGTACTTCCAGTCTAGCTTAACAGAGCAGCCACCAAATTTCTGCCTCCTTGCAGCTATATAAACAGAAAAAGAATATATCTTAAAATTCAAAACACCACTCGACCAAGATAACACTGCAAAGCAATTGAAAGAAGAAACCAATATAGACATTTTAAAAAAGGTCGTCGCAGAATTAAACTCTCTGTATGTAAATCCCAATATTACATGTATGTGTGATGCTATTTCAACATCAAAGTACAGATATATTTGATATTACAATATTAAGCAAACCATTCCAAACAGATTGAGTTTTATTAAACCCATCTAACAAAATTACACAAAATAGAGTCATTATAATTCACAACTTGCATCTATCCTAAGTGCGCTATACCAAACACACAAAAGAACAATGTTTCGTCAATGACATGTGACCGTTTATTGTAGTACAACAGATAAATTGTAGACCTTAATTGTAAAACCCATTAATATCAAAACACTACATAATCATGCCTATATGGACGTAATAAGGGAAGATAACAAGTTATTTCAAAATCGATAAAGAGCTATAATAACTTTCTCCGCTTGCTAAAGTATGCTACTCTTTCCAGTACCAATCAAAATTCCGTTCATCCTTAATGTAAAAAAAAAGGAGGCTCCCTTAGCTAAATCTGTATTGTGAAAATGTAATTGAAATTCTAAGACCCCCTAACCCCATGTTTCAGTACTTAGAGGGTTAAATCTTGAGCACATAAGGATGCAACGCCTTCTCATTATAAAATGCAGTATAATACATCCATGTATACTGAGTTATTATAACAAATCATAAAGATAAATGACACCAATTTTTGAAATCTTTCTTAATAGTGGCCATCATCAAAGCCAAAAATCCTATAAATTATGTGTGTACAAAGTATAAGCATGATTAAGATTATTTAAAATCCATGGTTAACCACTTTTTCACTCTCCTCTGACTCAAAGCCTATTGAGGATGACTGTTACGAGAGTTCAAGTGTTGAACCATCTCATGAACTCCAATGAACCCAAAACACACATCAAAACTAATCAAGAAATCGCTCAACCACTGCCAACCTAATGAAATGACGAGAGATTCAGTGCATAAACAAATTGGGCCAAATTACCCCACAAATCAAAATTAAGTTTAACATAGAACGTATCTACACACCTATTCATAGAAGAAGGCTAAGAACAGATTGTAGGATATACACGAAGAATACCTCAAAAATAAAAAGCATTCTTAAATATAAGAGAATATCTTGAAAATAATGTTTCTGAAAGATTAAACCCCTGCCTAAACAGAATTAATGGCCTTTCAGAGCCATTATAAGCCATTCATTAACCACACTCTGATATTTTCATGTTGCGTAATCTGATTTACAACCAATTCCTTACAACACAACACATTACGTCGAGAGAAAAGAAACACCCATAATTGGTTAAAAAGAGCGACCCCAGCAACACAAGAAATCCCCTTACACACAATAAAACGACACAGGACCCCAAAGACGACACCAAGATTACCAAGAGAAGAGAAAAAAATAATGGTATAACTTCTAGTAGACATTTAACTGCCAAGGCCATCAAACGAATCAGTATTTTTCGACAAATGATACATAGCAGATACTAACCTAACAAGCCTTATAACTAAACACACCAATGACATTCCTCTGGTTGCGTCGATACTCGATAGACCATGTAGTAAACATTAAAATGTATGTTGTACTAGGAACCAGGAGTTACATAGACTATCAAAAAGTATGTTTGCCATCATGTTTAATGTCCAAAAAGTATAACACATGAAAAATTCATAAATATCCAATTGTCATATTGCGACAAATCGTAAACAAAAGCCAAAGAAATCATGTGATCCATATTAACTTCGTGTATAATTTTAACTACCAAGAGATCTATGTATGATGACCTGTTCATTGATAATTAACAAATATTGTGGAAGCCCAACCTAGAAAATCCATGACATTTTCATTGAAAGGATAAGAAGAGCACAAAATATTACCTTATGTTTGAAGCAGCATGTCGACAACCGACCTTTTATACTTCCTCTTCTCTAGTATCCGCGATAGTGACTATTCATAGCTAAATGCAATAGCTTCAACTGTACACATTATGTGGTTACCGCATCTGATTTATTCCCATCTCATAGTACCTAATGAATGAAGATGAAGTATGGTAAAACTCTCACATGAATCTCTTCCAAAGACGGTAATTCATAAGGAACTACAAAGCGAAACTTAATTGACCATAAAAGCCCAGGATGATTTCCTTTAACTTATTTTAATAATAAGAGAGACTACTAAATAATGCATTAATTATTAGCTGTCCTTAACCTATGAGTGCAGTATGGCTTGACAAAAGCCACAACAATGAATCCAAGCAAAGGCACTATCTTTTAGGCTCTCAATTTTCCTATGTCTCCAGATTTGTTCACATGAACCACTACGTGTCACAATATTAAATCTACGCTTCATCTCTTAAGAGGAGACCTTTTTCAATATTAATTTTGACTATCCCTTGTAATCATCTGCAGATTCAGGAAGAGCATATGATAACTTGACAAATAATCTAAACTTGGTGTCTTATTGTTGGTACTCTAACGTTTAATCTTGTACCAAACGTTACGTCCGCACCTTAACCCTTTTAAGAAGACAAGTAATTCGCTACATAATTACGCATCAAAATACCAACAAAAAACTCTTCTAAATCGCTACCACGTATTACCAAGACTTTGATATATACGCGATTACATTCACATTATAAACCAGCCTCAACTATCAATGTATCTTGAAATCAGTATATCCTTTCATCACCCCTTGTCGTGATCGTAATTGTAAGCCTATCAAAGTACCAAAGTTTCCTACCTCAATTACTCGACTAACAAGCTCCTCATGCTAAAAAAGGAAAACTTCCTTTTGTGACACGTTATGAAGAGCTATAGACTACATCGTACTCACTGAATTTATTATGCATACAATCATACCGAGATTATTGAAGTTACAATTAAATGAACACAGAAATGGCTAACACAGCTCATTGCGAGTGTTAGACAAGATAATACAAAAAATGAAAAATTAAGGCATGAATATAAAGCAGTAATACAGCTTGAATCATAATCAATACTTAGACTTCGCTAGAAACTATAAAGTTTTGCACAATAGTCATTCCAAAATCCTATATAATTTAGCAATTACATGAGTGCAGTATAATTTATAGATCAAAACAAATATTCCCTCATAGTATAGAAACCATATTATTCTACAAATACAGTGCCATCACTAGACTACGGATCCATCCTTAATTCCCAACCTGTTAGCCAATATTGATATGATATATACTTCTTTGTACTTAGAACTTTATATATCGCAATATAGTATTATTTTCTTTGCTCTAGATAGAAAAACTTATAATATCAGCCTCCGCAATTAACATTAGAGTATATACTAAACCATGACAAGTTAATATGCTAACCCCTCCTTCTGCCAATGTTTTACTTCCAACCCATGCTCATGATACCTCCATTTTTTTAAAAATTTTAAATACCCTAATTACCTAGACTCTTTCACATCCTCACTGCAATCTGTTTGAATTGAATTTACCTCAGAAAATTAAATTCCTCAGCATAAGTATTATTATTTTTTATATTATTAAATCACAAATGTAACCATCATCAAAGTTAATAGAAATTACTTCAAATTCATACACTTCTTATCAGTTCATCAACACACCCCAAAATACATAAACTATACTCGTACAAACCACACCTCTACACATACAATACTCAATCTAATCTCTCTCCTCCTCAACTATACAGATACACCCCTTGTATCCTATACACCTCTTCTAACACCTCAGGACGTTTGATCATACACTCAACGATTAGAACCCACTAAGAAGTCAAGAAATTTGCCCCGTGGAATATATAGTGGGAGTCCGGAGCAAATAAGAAATAGATAGGTGAAATTCGTAAAGTATTAAATTTCGAATAAAGCCCACACGTGATTAATGTACTAATTGAGTTGGTCATGTAGTGATCGATAATAAAAACAATTATCCTCCACCAGCTGAGAAAGGCGCAGAGGCTATATTATTTATTATTGACAAGAGGCGTCCCTTCGATCCAACTATTTACCCGGTTCCGCGATCTACAACCAATCTAAGTTAGGAATAGAGCCTAGAGCCATGTGAGAAAGAAGCCCCCCTAATAAAAACGAACTCTTCATATTTAAAAACTTAAAGTAGTATTTGTACCACGAACATAGTAAAGTTAGATAATTATCTCACATCATACGACTTGGAATGACTTATATTATTGAAACTCTCCTCTACCATTCACGGACCACATTTATTCGACCCCTAACTCTCCTTATAGATACCATTAAAAACACTGCTCCCATAAAGTAGAAATAAAGTGAGAATACATAAAAATAACTCATCCCAAACCATCGAAACTATCCTCTAAATTACCTTGCATTTTCAAAAATCTAGAGTGCTAAAAAACACTTCACATCTTTCTCATTATACCAAGAATTCAAACCTCTACCCACAAACAGAGATGTGAGGAATCAAAATATTGCAAAAACTCTCGATATAAAACGAGGAAGTGGACTGAATGCGGTTTAACAGCACCTTATAAATCACGAAAACTCCATCTCCAATAATATGCAATACATACATTTCATAAAACCCAATTAAAAAAAACACAACCATATCGATCGTATTTCAAAATACAAACTTAACCAAAAACACTATTAAAAAATAACAGAACCAACCGCAAGCTTAATACATTCCCTCTTACTCCTTACACGATCACCATCTGTAGAAACTACAGAAAATCTTATGTGCGTATCAAGTGAGAAGCCAAACCATGTGTGCTAGCGACTCAGAAACCCAAAACAAATCACAAAGTTTAAAAACTTGGAAGTAAGGGTTAGCAAACCTCTAAATCCCAGCAATGACACTCTACCTCAACAAAAACCCTGCGGCATCCGCATCATAATACACCCCAAAAATAGTCTGAAAACGAAACAAAAATGCTACAAATCAAAACACAGACGAAAAATCTAGACTAAAGTTTAACATAAACCACCCTAACATCGAGATAATAAGCAGAAATGAGAAACTTCCATGAACATAAAGGAAATTCTTGTCGAAATTCATTTATATATAAACCCGAGATCTACAAATATATAAACGCCTAAACAATTGAATCAAGTCCACACAATAAAGAAAAATCATCGAGTAATTTTAGAAACCACCCCTTTTCTCAATTACAATGAAGAAACTACTCGCGAAAAATACATGGAACCGTCAATGTGCTAAAGAACCTCTTAACACGGTTTGCGGCAAAGCCCGAGCCACCCAGAAGCTCCCTCCTTAAGCCTCGCCAAACAACGAACATAACTTCCAATGCCCCTGCTTTCAATCGGCCAAATGAACAATGCTACCTAGAAACACTGGTAGCAGGACACCCGATTTGCGACCACTACACATAACAAACGAATACCCGAATAGACAATCGATATAAAAGGAAACAACCCACAAACGGCTGCAACGTAAACAACAGGTGGCACAGAAACTTTCACATCCACGTAACAGGAACGAAATATCGAAACTAAGGACCATACGCTAAAGTAAAAACAAAAACAAATACAAAAACTTAGCAAACTAAAAAATGCATAAGCGAAAGAGGAGAGCGAGAATAAGACTGTGAGATGAAGAAAAACTGAAATTGACTCCGACCCTAACTAGTATTATAAAGCAAACTGATAACTAAATCCTTGTGATCTCCTATACGCATGTAAAGAAAAGGGCTGTTAGACAGTTAATGAAGGAGCTTGACTGCGTGAGGTAAGGAGGCCGTAGAATATGCGTCATCGCACAACCGGAACACACTGACCATAGGAAATCGTTGATCTCATGTAATTCAAGCCTGACTTTGCCACTTCTGACCAGAAAGCCAATCCCCTGATGATGAACCCGAACTGTACTACACAGTTGAACTTCTTCTACTATTGCTCTGATGAAACGCCTAACTCTGTTGTGTCACTTTTTTACGTACTCTTGGGATATGTTGAACGAGTATTCAACGTATCTCCCCCGTTTAGGCTCACCATCTCACAATCTCAGAGCTGAATAATTTACATATTTAATCAAAATAACAAATTAATCAATTAAAGTTAAATAATTCAGTATCCAGTTCGTTTCAATTCAGTTACGGTAACGAACTAAATTTCAATTAAGTATTTCATTACACGGAGCCCTAAACTATAAACTACTCCTCATCCGTTATAGAGATTTCTTTTTTATACTATCTTATGTTGGAGAGTTATGTCCTCTTATTTGCGGACCCGCCCGTCACGTATATGGGTTTCCCAAGCACTTAATGTTCCTTTCAAACCACAACAGTTACATAAAAGCAATAAATCTTTGACTTGTGACCCAATTATATTTAAATAAACCCCAACTATATACTACCATAACATATTACAAATTACTTACATCTTATTGCTCTATAAAAGTATCACAAACCCTTCATTATGCTTCACTACTCAATACCACTCACTCCAAATAATATCTCACTATAAAAATATCATTCAAACACATAGTTGTAACATACTGGCTATTACCGCTAACTTAGTTCAAGCTTACGTTTACAAGAACCCAAAAGCTTAACTACTCATGCGACTACTTAATTTTAATCCTGCAAAACTTCCCCTTACCCTATCCAACAACTACTGATAAAAAAAGAAGACGGCGTATATCCACACACAACCTGTAACTACTATCCCCTTAAACACCAAACAAGATATAGTAATGGAACATCTAAAACAAAAAACGGACCGGCAGTATGTATTCCTTCTTTAGCAAGGACTGTTATTTACCCAGTCCTATAAACCCCATCATTTGAGACTAATTAGGTCCCCCCTTGTTCTATGAATGAAACCAGACAAAAGCCCGACCCCGAACCACAAACCCCAACCAAAGTAATGTACTTCTCTTTTGATCCATTTTGAACTAAACCCAAAACTCTGAAACCCCAACGCTAAGACTAGACCCCCAAGACCCCGACGCCAAACCCCAATAGCCCCGAAGAATCCCAGCCCCAATCCCGTAAACACCAATCCCCAAGAACCTCCGAAACCTCAAGACCCCAAGATCGAGTCCACAACCCAAAGTACTCATGTGCCCGAAAGCCAGGGCTCTCGAAAACCCACCTCGAAAAACCCCGAAAGAACCCCAACCCCGAAAAAACACAACTAAATCCAAGGAAGACCAAGAAGGTAAGCACACAACAAGACCACACCACTAAAGGGAATAGCACCACCAAGCAATCACATCAAGCACCCTCCAACCACTGCACATATCAGACCGACTAAACCTACAAAGTGCTTTGAGTCTATCGCATTGGAACAGTACTATCCGACATCTACTTCCCGCATATATAAGGTATTCCACTAATCCTCTGCTAGTGTTGTCACTTAGGAATTCTTAACGAACAAAAGAGTTTCCGAACTGTTTATCAACAAATCTGATACTTACAAAGCTTCATTATCCATCAAACTCAAATTTGTGGATGATCAGTTGCAGACAAACAATCTTAATACAAGCCACAACACATCAAACAATTAAATGTCAGTTTCCCACCTATAATTTTTAATGTGAGTCTTTTATCTCAAATGAAATAAGAAAACAACAAAAAAAAACCAATCGAAACAAACCCTGTCACAACATGTTCCGTGTTCGTACTGTCCTTCTCGCAATTCTACCTCACTCCAACCATTTCAGCTCTCTTTCTACTCTAGAAAGTAGACAGCTAGCCCAGAACAGACGCCGACACCAATCACTCTTTCAACGCAACTTCAGTTATATACCCCGCTGCCTGCTTGATTCTTCGAGAAGAACCACCGCGCCTCCGCTACCCATTGTGGGGATAACCCCTCTACATTATCCGAGCGAAATGACGTCTTCTCCTATACGTTCCGTACTCTGTGTCGAGCTTCACTAAGCTCTTAGATTTTGTTGCCCAACATTTTTGTTAAAGAATATAGAAAGAAGGAAATCAATCTTGATACACAATATGTGTTGTTATCTATCCTCTCTTTGTCTTTCTTACAATTTATTACATAATCTTCGACGTATTTCTCTCTTTCTTTCTTTACTCCTTTTGTTCTTCGGCTGCTTATTTGAAAATCCTATCTTTAGCACTAAATTTCCACGCTAAAACTATTGGCTAATTCTGAAAAACACATACTATTCGTGACATTTATATTATTTGTATTATTTTGCGTTTTTATAGAATAATGTTTGAACTCCTCATCTTAAAAATTTTACATCTTATCTCAGTTATTAGCCTATCCTAGTGTCTACATCCCTTTACTTTGCTTTGTTGGAGGTCATCTACCCTAATTGTGAAAAGTATTCTAGATCAAAATTGACAGCAATGATCGTTGTGTAACATAAAAAGAAGCATACTAAACAACGATATCCTATAAGATGGCTTATTATAGTTGATTTTTGAATTTGGCAGCAACCCTTCTCCAAGGAGCTTAATTTTTTACAGAAAAATTAACATTTATTTTTATGTTCAAGTGATCTCTTACTATGTGTAGGAGTGACAGCAATATTTAGGTCTAACTTGTAGTTTATATCGTAATAAATTAACTAATTTTTTATAGTAACTATAGTTTATCCTATATCTATTGGAGTGAATTTGACCACCCTTGTAGTTTATTCTTATCATGTATTTTGCGAATGTCTGATTCTTTTTTATTTTAGTCACAGCTAAGAGTAAGACAAACGATTTATCTCAAAAAATAACTACTTAAGTAGGCAATCACACTTAAAAATCTAAATTTCAAACTGGACAAGACAATGAGTCGCACTTAATCAAGCGGCTTAGTGACCAAAATGCAACCGGATCAAAGCGAGAAAGGTTCTAAAACATTTAATCGCATATACTGTTATCTATTCTTCTATCAGTCTTCCATCGGAACGCATTATAACTTAGTTGAGTATGTTAGGTGTTACTAAGTTTAAACATCCAAAAACTTTCTTATGTATTACCCATTGTAATTATATTCTATAATCAATCTGGTTGTGTACAAAATTACCCAGATGATAAGATAAGGAGAGACTAGAAAATATAGCCCTGTCTTATAAATGTTTTCCATATACATTAGGATGCATTTTCTCTTAAAATGTGAGGTCATTTAGTGAGGCAAAAGTTGCTAGATATAGTGTGGTCCAAAATTTCAACATCGACTATGAACAAATATTCGAAAGCTCCCTTTGCCTGTGGTTGTTGTTTGTTCCATCCTTTCTGTGATTGTCTGAATAATTTGAGAGCTTTCGTTCGCTCAACCTTTCATTTCCAATGTAGACCTATTTTAGATTATGGCAGTGAAGCGTATATCATATTTTGGGCGCATTGAAGCTGTAATTCCTCCACCGAATATGACTCCACAACAGCGTGAGTTGCATTTTCCAAACTTATGTGTGCAACAATATCTTGTTACCCTTATTGAAAAATTTTCACTTATTTAATCTGCACACTATTTTGGTAAGCACACTATGGTTGAGCCCAGAATTGGTCTTAGTCTACCTAGTCTTCTTAAGAGTTTAAGTCTGTGGCTTTTCGATTCACGCTGATTATTTGTGCTGCACAAATATTGAAACTAATTATTAGCCTTGGCGAACATCCTTTTCTTTGTATGGAAAATCGCAAGTTATCTGATTACCTTATTTATGCGATCATTTGAATTGGCTCTTAGGTTTAATCAGAAACAAGGTTTTTTTTGGTTAAGGACAGGCTGCATTTATGTTAATGGTAAAACTAATTTTCTAATAATAACTATTGAAAGTTGATATGTTCTCCGTGGATGCAGGAGGCGAAACAAAGTTGGTGACTGAGGTGACTCTTTACAAAAATAATATACAGTCAAGTTCCAGAAGTCCGGAGGTATAAGATAGAGGATAGAAATGCATTGGTAAGGAACCTAATGGGTTGTTGTTCCTGGCCGAGAGGGTGTGGAACCACAACCGGTCACTCATCTTGCGACGCACAACAGATAAAAGAAGCAAACTCAATAACATCGAATCAAAATCGAGTTATTATTTTGTTTTACTCTAAATAGATTCTATATTGCCATCAACTATTCTAGTATAGGTCCGTGAAAGCGTATTGAAATTAAACCTTCTCCGATCGCATTATATTTAAATAAAACGCGTCATCCTAAAATAAAACCAGTTAGATAAAAAATCACAATCATTCTGATTTGCCTACCTTGTTCATAGGACCTGACAACATTGAAAAAACATTATAAGTGTGTTGCAGTTTTTTTTAAGGCAGTCAAACTTGTAGTGTCATAAGATCCTGCATTGTCTAAGGTCTACAAATCCAAAGATCACATAAAAATATATGATATGAATCTCTTGAGACCGCACATATATAACCTTATTATCACTTTGCTTCCTGTTAACAAGCTCTCATAATATCAGACGTCCATGAAATAGATATAACATTACACCTGCGTAATCACTTATTAGATTTTGTATATCTTGAACCAACTTGTCCTTGGTATGTTTAATTCGTGTTTTCATAACGAACTTTATTCAACAAATTAGTTCAACTCGAACATGTATACAAACTCCCCTAATTAGAATTTCTAATAGTAATATAAGTAATTTCCAAATTCCCATAAAGTCATCACTTATATTTTGTGTTTCAACAACTGACTAATTGTTTTAATCTAGTCAGGAGATTGACTTATAAACCAAAAAAGTTGAATTGGACCTATACATTTCTATATTACCACTAGCTGGAATTGCAAGAGATCTTACAAACCATAAAATTAACAGATATGCTAATGTTGTGTGTCTGTAGTCAAGAAAGAGCCCGTACTCAAATGCTCATTATCAATAAAATCAAAACAAAGACCTCGTTCAGAACTGTGCCCCAATTGGCTTAAATTATAACTTGGACAGGTAAGTCAAATATATGAAATATCGAAACTCTTATGGGACGCAAAAAAGATGTGTTGTGCACCTTTCTTATCTTTACAAGTTAACTTTCGAGAACAGATTCCAAAATGTACATAAATTTTTGCGGTAATATAAATATTGCCATACTACAAACAATGTATTAAGCTATCCGGCTTCCTATTAAATTTAAAGATCACGTGATATTCTGAGACATCGTCGATTTCAAGTCTTAACATCTTATCGGATTACAGATTATTATATGGTGCCCCCAGATCACATGAGTAACTAAGATTTAGAGGCATCCAAGTCTAGAATTGTGCGTCCATATTTCTGAGCCATTCCCCAAGTGTTACCCATATATGATTGGCTTCTTCTGTTTCCAACACAACCACAATTTTATATCTCCCATGTTTTGTTCTATTGTTCCCCTCCACTCTTGTTTTCGGATAGAGTAAAATGTTGTTCCTCTGTGACATTTTGAAAGTATTTTATGTGTTGATAGCGCACATTTTCTTCCTAGTGCTAACGATATCGAGCTCTTTATGTTTTTTAGGAATAACATGGTCATAAATGAGAGAAATTACATAAGATGTCTTTAAAATTCCTCCCAACTTTTGCACACCTCTTATCTAAAATTAATCATTAGATCGAGACCTAGAGAATTTATCCTGTATCTCTTATAAGTACTCTGCTGTTTAAATAGATTTTGCATATCCTCTCTCCTGTCACTCAGCATCCTTTACTTAATTCAAATAAATGTAACTTTGACATTAGCAATCAGTCTTTATATACTCGCTTCAATCCACCTTAAAATAATCATTGGCATTCTATTTTTTTATTAACATAATGGTCCGTAGCCAATATTCCACTTAGTATCGTGTTTGTAATGACTGGGTATGATCTAATTGAATAAATTTTTGATGTATGCCGGTGTAAAAGCTCATTAGTCTGTCTATAAATTTTGGCGTGTTCAACTCACTTTGACCCCTACTTAACCCTTCACTCGTGGTATTAATATATGTCATAGTGTTTTACATCATATTTTAGCTCGTCATAGTAAGCAAGTGACTTCTTCCGTACAATACTACATATTCATGATCTAATGTGTAACATCTTGCTACAGGTGTGAGAAATCTCTTACAAAATTGGCTTCTTTGACTATAACTTCCCTTACCTTCGGTGTCTGCTTGCTCGTGTTGCATACCCTATGGTCCTCCTTATCCGTTCCCAATCACTTCGCTGTACATCAAAATCTACACCTACTGCTATCATAAGCATATAACAAGTGCTCCGCATGTTTGACTGTCTAAAATCATGTTTATGACCCAATGTCCACGTCCAGTTGATAGGATGGTGTAGCCCCGTGATTGTGACGAGCCCTCCCAATAGTACCATACAGAGAGATTAAGCGCATAGAGTAGAATTCCTTCAATATTCAAGCTAAGCCTGTTGACTCCCCAGTTGTATCGCCAGAAGTCTGTATACCTTTTATATTACTATTTGAGCAGGTTCTCTTAATTAATTATTTGTACTTTTGTAAGGTTTTTGACGGGAGTTTTATTATCCTATGATTTGTGTTATGTGTTGTTCTGTTGGGCACGCATTGCTTTTCCCACTTAATTCTCAATGTCTACTCTATGTTTGCCAAAGACCATAGTGTTGCTTAATATTTTTTGTACATTAAAAAGACATTACTGACACAGCAGAGAGACATAGGGGCATTGCATGAAGAAAATGGTGCTAGCAAACTCACTTTAGCGTGCTACCTTGCATGTGAGTTGTTAGTCATGAATTGATAAGCCAATGATTCCCATTCAGTAGATACACCTGATTAAGGCGCATGGCCCAAGAGCAAGTTAATATATTTCGGAGAGCTGAGAAGATGGCTCATCTATAATTAAAATTGTGATTTCAGAAAGTACATCTAAGTCTCAGAGAAAGTTTGGGAGCCATCAAATTGAGCACCCCAAAAAGACATCTTTCCATTTATTATGAATGGTTTGAACCGTTACGTTCAAGAGGAAATGGTTCTTATGAGGGAAATATTGGCAATGCCAAAAGTAGTAGCATAAGGAGCAAACATGAATTGTAAGAAGTTTTGGTGTCCCAAAAAACCAAAAACAAAGATTCATTCATAGACACGCAAGAAGAAGTAGTTCTATTTTGATCAATCTTTTAGGCAATAGTCTTAATAGTGAGGAATTAGTTAGGTAATGCCGGATAATGGCTGTTAAATATGTCAGCTCAATTTGCATCTTATTTGAGATTGGCATAGCTATCTTAGCAAGATGGAGTATCCTACAGTAGCCTTATTGCACATTATATGCGTTCGTAGTGGTTATGTTTTATGGTTGAATGTTACCTGGCTTACAATAGAGTCGTGTCGTTTTTGGAACATGAAGACTATGTAATGTTTTATTTGGACTATGGTTAATGGAGGTTTATTCGCATATACAAATAGGTTATTATTTAGTAATGCTTCTGGAGTTCGATTTTCCCAGTGACTAGATATGACATTATTGTCTTAATGCTTGGGAATAATAAGTAGCTGTGAATTAGCTTACCGCGCTTAAATAAATGTGACAATCATTAATGAATAGAAAATAACTCACATGTGCATGCTTTTATTTGTATTATCCAAAACATCATCTATCTAATTTTAATCAGTCTCATCCTAAACGTTCTTCATTATATCAACTTTCCCATTCCCTTTCACTGATAGTAACTATGACAAATAGATTGATATTAGTGCTCCTAACTGTCTGCCAATATTAAACAATTGAACCTCACTATTATACTATGTAGTTCGTGATCAATGCCATATAACAAAGAACCGAAAAATAGCACAGGAATTGAACGGAGCATCAAAAAACAAGGCTATTGTTACCATATGCAATAATCAACTATAGAGTTCAAACTATCCTAGTCTTCAAAAAGAAATTATCCCCAATATCTGAAATAAATGTATACGTGACGCTCGAATCGCACTTAGAATTATAATCAAAAGTCCATGATACTATAATACATACCCTACCTCCATGCTAACACAATAAACCCTATGAACGCAAGACAAACTTCTTCCAAACTTTAACACCTCGCCAGTCAAATGGCTATAATTGACATCACAAATACATGTTTGTACAGTTCACTTCTAAAGAGCCTAGCCCAAGACACTTGCTGTGCAAGCATAACTATGCAGTCACCTAGTTACTGCTTCTCACTGGCCTTGACATATAAGTTGGTCTGATCCAGAGTGATGACCACAACATAATTAACCTATATATTCCAGATAGTTGTGCTTTAAATATACATTATCTAATATCATAAAAACATACATTCAACCACTTGCTACACACCAGCATTCTGATTCATATAGAATAGAAAGTTTCTACTAACGGATACCGAAAGTGCCAATATTTCCATAGACCCCAGTAACATTGCTTTTGTGCTACAAAAAAAAGTTGAAAACCATTAGAAGATTATTTATAGTTAAAAAACTAAATAAATTCCATTTAGTTGTCATTGCTCACTAGTTGTACTCGAGCACGACACCCACCGAGTGAAGTAGCAACCACTTGATTCTAGCAGTATATAAAAGAGCCATGTGTGTTCGAGCTTGTCATGGATGTTGGAATCCACTCTTTGTATCCAGTCAATCCTCTGCCTCTCCCAATAGTTCAACATATTGACTACAAGTATTTAAATTCACTGGAAAATTCTGTGCAACAAAACAAGTACTATGTTGGAACTTTTTCGCATGTTTTATACAGTAAGAAGCGCAATGCTTATGACGACTTAGTTTAGTATTTGCACACATTGAGATTTATTACAAACAATTAATATCAACAAAAAAGATATATAAAATAAAAAAATCAAAATATATAAATCAAACTTCGTGTAATCCAGCAATCCACTTTAATAATTCCTACCATTTCCTAGGAAATAGAATAATTTACTCCCTCCTAACGAAAACTTCAACATATAGTGCATAAGCCACACACACTTACATCCAAACTTAAAATAAGTCATACATTAGGTGAAGCTTTACGGTTAGGACTCATTAATTAGTGATTCCCAAATAGAAAAAACTATGGAAGTACACTATCATGTGCAATTGTCTATCCTCAAATTTAGAATATTAAGAATAGAGTACATGGTCTCCTTTCCCGAACACAAAATATTAAACAACCCTACCTCCTAGTACCATTTGGTTGGCCATAGGGCTTGAGACTATGTTGCTGGTAAGATATCATTTACCTAAATTATATGGACAACGTTTTGTGTACGAATGTTGAAAGTTTTTTGTGTCAGCACTCCAAACAAAGTATAGAAATTGAACTGTTGAGATACATCTCCTTTTTCGTTGCCTAACGCTTCCACTGGATCTATATAGGATTATTACTCAACTATTAAATATCACTCATATTACTTACCTAAGCACTATTACTCTTGCCCAAAGTCTCTTCGACACATTTACATATCTTTTTTTGCTTATCGTTTGCCTTCTGTCATGCGCTCCCTTGTTTAGCATACGTTGCTCATATGGTTGCAAGTTTTGCTCATTGGCCAACCTATTTCCTGAGTCATCCTCTCATATAAGTTTTGTTTTATCTTCCTGACGGTCTATATCATCAATAGGTCTAATCAGTCTCACACATTCCCAGCATTTGAGATTATCTCGGATCATGTGGTGTCTCGCTGTTTGCCTCCGTAATAAACTTTCTCTCTTAACCGGGACTGAATGCCGTCTCAATTTTCCTGTAGTAAGAATTGTGTGTGTCGCAGCCTAACTGGGACCTGTATGATCTCTATTAGTGTTGGGAACTTCCTATGCTGCTGATTCCACATGCAACCTTTCGTTGTTTTGTTCGTTCTAAATCAACATCAATACTCACAGTGTTGATTATTTTTGATTTATGTGCGATACTAAAAGCGTTGTTGAACTATACCAATTATGTCATTCATTCTCCTTATTGCTTATGTTTCTTCATTGTGCAATAGTTTCTACAGATACGCCAATGAGAACTCCTGATACTTGAGCTGGCATGCGCAAGAAAAAGCCCCCCTATTCCTTTCACCCCCATTAGACATTATCCAATGCTGTATCCTCCTTTTCGCCATCCTTCTTTTAAAAAGGAATGTCTCCTCTTTTGACAACCTTAAGGCAGACGCTCTCTTCTACTGCCTGAATGACTGTTGTACATTGTACTGCCACTTCCTTTATTCTGCCTGATCTTATCTCCTTTGCATCTGCTAAACCTATTTGCAACTTTTTGTTCGGATGAGGCTAGGGTTTTGCCACATGTCTTTATACCAATCACTCTATCAGGAATCACCAATACTCTTTGGAACCAGTGTCTTCGCCTTTTACAGTTTGACACTAGAGCCTTCTGCGCAGGCGCAGTGACCGATAATATAGGGGAGTTATTATGATTTAGTAAGCATCGCGATATAGTGTAACTTTCAGAAGTGAATAAGACAACAAATTGCAGAGAACCAGTTGTGATAGGACTGACGTACTTCCTAAGAGTAGTATTTCAGTAGCCCAGGAATCATCATCCAAACTATGTCGACGAAGCTTTACAGTGAGCTGGAGATCATAGACGCTCCATATAACCAGCTCTATTGCTATCCAAAAAGTGGTCGCATTGAAGATATAGTATAAGTGATCCTAATTCTGACCTTACACGAACGTGCAGCTCATCACCAGTATAATGCTATTATTCCGCGCCCTCACCTGGGTACCACATTTTGACCTCACTTTTAGTATACTCCCATTGGTAATCCTATCCCTAAGTCCCAATCTTGTTATTACTGAGCGAATGCTCTAGAGTCATAATCAAACTTGTATCATAGTACCAATGCTGGTAGACATCGTCTCATTGTGGACCTATAGAAAAGTCCTAATCTTCCGTTTAATTCTAATCATCTTTTATAATCAAGATACACTATGGCACTAACACTTATGCAAAGAAACCTATGATATATGACTTACCAATATTACAGAACACCTACAGCAAGAAGATAGGAAGTATAGAAGACATCCTCACAAATGCTTAGTATCCTGCACATCAACAATGCTCGCAGAACCGCTAGCCTAACCATCCTTCTTTGCCAATTTTCTATCTCTTTGTCTCATACTTCCATACGTATCCGTTGTCACGCACCACATCATGATGCTCAATAATCTTTTCTAGGATCGCATAAAATGGCGTCATTGATGTAGGCGGTTTTAATATTTCTTCACATCTCCTCCTTACATCGTATGCAAGCGAGATCATATATCCTTGCACCAGCGCCCTACATTTCCTTAAAGTCATTAATAATATTCTTCACTCTTTCGAACCAATATCATCCTCCATCCTGCAGTTGGTAAGTAGTTGCTCTAATAACCTACCAATCCTCAACCTATAAACTATACCTAATATCCGCTTGCCTAAGCGTCTATTCTAAATGATTAGCCATTGAAATCAGTCTGCTCCAATTGCTGGACTTGATCATTCGTATCAATACTGCACACCTATTAACATTTGTGCTTCTTTCCCATAAAAAGTCCGTACAGAGATACCTTATGAATCATAGCATATTTTCTCTGACCTCGATCAATCCAACACTTATCATCACCTCGATTTATGCACAATTCCACAAACCTCATCTACACAAATTATGACCCCTCTCCCCTCAATTCTATCTTTCTCCCATGAAACAAAATGGCTTTCTCTCTCTTACAGGCTTGCCCGCTCGATCAATGAGAGATGGCTTCATATACCTAGATCACCCAAATAGCTTCAACACTAGGGTCTTAGCTGTATTGCATAAACACAATCTCCTGTGCCAAAGCTTCCGGACACATGCGACCAGATCTAAGTATCACCACCCTGTCGTTGCCTGAAGCCCCCCTCCCTAAGTCATGCCAATCCTAAGCCTACAACCCCAACAATAATCTTATGCCAGAGCGTCTTCTCAAACCGAATCATCTCCTTTGAAGTATACTATTCTGTCCCTTATACAACCGATGTGGTTTTGCCAAAATAGAAATTCATTGCGCCACACCAGTGCTAACTTGCCCTAATACTTACCTGTGTCCCTGCTTATGTAAGGAATGAGCGAAGCTCTATGAGTAGATTTTATATTTGACTATTCCCTAACCCCTGTAACCGGGACTGTACCCAATCCCCTCTGCCTGTGCTATTAACAGAAGTTGGTCGTACCGCTTTACAACCACCCCTTCCATAATCTTACCAAAGTTTCCCATTAATGTTCCCTCATGCTACCATGAAGGCTCTTATGCATATACTTACCTTGTAGGCCAGGTCTGGTTGTACATAATCACTCTGTAATCTTACAATTCATCATGCCACAGCCATAGGCAACAACTTTTCGTCCTTGCACACTCTGCTCAAGAAATGATTACCCTATAACTGAAATGATCGCATTAAACCTCAACGCCTTAGGTGTCATTGATCTGCAGCCAGTTGATTTGGCCACTAGCTTTATTCAAACCTCTTCCAACTAAGATTCCTGTATTACACCAATGTGATAGTCCATAAATCTAGGAAATATAGAAATGCCTACCATCCTCACAAACTCAAATTCCAGACGTAACTCCTACAACCTATCGCCAGAGGCACATCCCGAACCATGATACAGTCCTAAAAATAAATGAGCAACCAACATTTAAGCTTAGCATAATTACAACCAACTCTTCTTGCCCTTACTCAGTCTCTCTGGCTCGTAACTCTCCATACATGTCCATCCTAACTACCATTCATCTCATTCAAATGGTGCAAATAAAATTATCTACACACATTTCCATCGCTAAATAAGCAAACTCAGGCAAATACATTCATAAATTATTGCCCCTACTAATTGGTAAGGGCATCCATCTAATATCAGGGCCTAACCCATTGCAAAAACATATCCTCGCTTTAAAAAAAGCAATTACAAAGGCAATAATCCTCCCTCATACCAACACACCTTCAAACTTCTGTCATGAGATTAATAATTTTGCTTGAAATCAGTGTCCGATTTTTTTTCAGAAACTAACCCAGCAACCTGTAGCTCTTCTCCCTCCTTATCAATCTAAGCCATATGAAAGAGTTTCATCATGCATTAATCCCAGGTATCATCCCCAATCAGGTCCTCCTCAACCCAGGAGCTTAGTGAGAGTCAAATGCAAATTTATCCCGCACTCAGTCACGCTGAGAAATTTCCTACAATCAAATACTCTATCTTACCCAGTGCACTAGATTAAGACTTAAGATCACAAAGTTTATTAGCTTCTGTTGTCCATACCTCCTGTGTTCACTCTTTCAAAAGAGTGCGACCGTTTTACCTTACGTACCCATACGCCGTTGTGGTTCCGCCAAAATATACTCAAGAAATGTCCAGCAGTCATTAATGGCTTCCTACTCCCGGTTATACTCAGCAATTATAATAAAGACGTGTAGTCGCCCATGGTTGGATTGAGCCTCTTCCTTAATTGCGTTCGTCTCCTCTTGCCTCCCGTTCGCTTCTTCTACCACTCTGCTTGACTATCACCAATCAAACAATGCACTCGAGACAACTAATGACAAGGCATCAAACCCTTATTCCCTGACTAACAAGTTCAAGATCACAAACTATTTCTGCCAACTCTGTTGTTTCCTTATCTCTTCGACAGCGGAATCAATTCACTCATACGATACCTATCTCGCACAATGTACCGCTCCAATTAAGAGTGAAGAAATCTCTCAAAACCCATTTTGCACGAGGAACGCTTCAATTACAAATTCTAACCGACCAAAGTGTAACAATCTTGCCCTACATATATGACATCTAAGGCTTATTCCTACTTGACAATATTCAACTATACACACCCAGTTACAGGTTCATTCTCAGCAGTAAGCCAGCCAATTTGAGTTGCGTCAAAAAAGCTTGCGTTTGCGTGAGTCTATTCTTCCATTATTCAGCTCTATTACGAGCCTTAGCAGATATGCTTCTGATAGATAAATCCTTAGCTACCTACTCACTCTAATAAACCATTATCTAAGACTTTGATGAACCATTCTATGCATTCCAGTCAACTGCTTTTTTCTTAAAACTTTTTTCCTATCACCACAACCACTCTTATAATAAAATGTCTAGAACTCCAATATATCAAATCTAAACACGCCAATCAATCCCTCAAAACATCATAATCCTCCTGATCCTTGTCATTGCTTCCACGTGATTTGACACCTACACAAAGCGGAAATATATGACCCCAGCTGGCTCTACACTAAAATAGCAAACACCATATACAACCCTTCACACAATGTTACATATGCGCTACATGCAAACCAACTATGAATACAACTGGTGAAAATTGGGGTTAGAGTTATACATTGATACTCTGATGTGTAATTATATAAAATGTTATTATCCAGACTTCCTTATCTAGCCTTAGTCCGTCTTTGTCGTCTTACTTTTAATACACACAACCTTGACTATAACCGTAACGAATATTAGCTATGTCGACTATCTGCTAAAATTTAGAACATCTTGGCTCATATACCTATGGCGCATAAGACATGGAAAGTAATAAAATAAAATCACACATCCCGAGGATCAGCTAATTGAAATCGCGTAGAAAATACAAACACCCAATAACATTGGCCCAAATCTAGTCATTTATACGATTGAGTTTTTGTCAACACTACTCGGCAGGATCTTTAAATTCGCTAAGTCGGTTCAATTATCTATTCACTTCTCTCCTCTGAGAGCTTATATGTCACCCCCATCACCAAATCTTGAGACAACCACATAATAGCGTCGATTTAGATATATAGCCCTACCACTTAGAGCAACCCATATGTATGTTCTTATGCTCAACAATTGGTAACCTCTACATACGAATCTTAATATATATATCGATAATAATGTGTACACTCCCCTAGAATTGTGCTTATACTATTATGACATAGACTAATTTCGCATCTTACTATACCGTTACAATCGCTCCTCGATACATATGCAGTACTCTCGGTACCTTGCTGCTAGATGAGCGCATATATTAACGAAACCCTCCATATGCACCTCAGTCATTTCATATTCTCTAACATCTATTACACACTCTCTCTTTTCCTTTAAAACATCGACACCTGCGAGATAAAGACAATCAATCTACAATGTCGTGCGAGAGAATTATCAATTTCGCTGCTTAGGTGTAAGTATAAAATTTTATCCTCAACCATACTGATCCTTCTCTATCCAGGTAAGATTTACAAGTCCTATGTATGATTCAAGAATATCTATTAACTCGAGCTGGCAGAAACTGTTCTATCTTTCATCATGCCACCTAGAACACATAATCACAACATACTTCCACTACGTCGTGTACTGCCACTCTATCTCTTTTTCGAAGCAACATCACAAGTATAAAGACATTAGTCATTGGCTGACATTACTTTATTGTGGACATTTAACATCCGCCCAGCCCTGGTACTGACCTGGACGCACACTATATTTGCACAAAAAAAAGCCAGCGAATCTATGTTATCAAAGCTCTGTGTTAACTGAAATATTCTCTTAAGCAAAGTGTTACCAACTCCTATTTTTCTCGATCTAATAACGTAGCAAGAAAAATACTAATACTTAAAGAGTCACACTACAACGAAATATAAGTTCTAACTTCTGCATGAGTGAATAAGTTCTACAACCACTAGTCATTATAGACTCATCCTCTCACTACATATGGTTTACATAAGATTCTATTTCGTCACACTACATACTTATCATTTCAATTTGATATTATATCAAGTGCCCAATAACAAGAAAGTTCTAAGCCTATATCAAGAATTTAGATCCTAGCTATGCAATGACCTGAACCCTATCTGTCCGTATTGCATAAACTTTATCAGTAAACACGTCATAAACCTATATATCTAAAATTGCAGTCCAGCGCGCTATATCCCCTCACGTAAGTGCAATGTGAGAACGCACTAACATGCTATAATCTTCTAGCGCACCTGGACGTATAGCCCTCCTAGTTCGTATCTTCATGTACTCTTAAGTCGTACACACATAACTAAATACTTAATCATGTTGCTCTCGGTCTCAATAACACCTCCCATTGCGTTGTGCAGAATAGATACGCTGATACATATTCTTCCTAAGTCAATATTATATGTCCTACACAACCACCTTTACTAAAATAATTCTATGAGTAATATGTGCTTCGTAAATATGCTGCCACAATCCCATAAGCCTGTTGTCTTATTAGACCACCAACCCTCACCCGATACCGGAGCCATGCATTGCACCGAACATCGTAAATAACACCACACAAGGTGCCCAACGAACGAGATTCACTTATACATCAATCAATATCCGAATGCTCTTACTTACGTAACCAGCAACATACATTAGACTTAACGCCCATTATAATCACCGATGTTATGAATACATATTTCTCTATTCGAACAAGCACTGGCTATTTGATATAAAAATCCTAAATCTCGTTGCATTAATTGATATAAACAGTCTATACTCTTCTTCCCGATGAATACGCAAAATCCAATAGTACTCCTCGCAACCCTAAATTTTACAAAGTTTTTATCTACGGATACCCTGCCCTGCGACCCTGAAGGGCCAGGAAAGGTTGTTGGAAATCCTCCCAATGCCACAAATCAATGAACACCCTCACTGATCGTGCCAAGCTCCATCACCACAGTACCACGGTCCCTAACATAATCCGCGATTAACCAAGCCAGAGGTGAATGCGCTTATATCGACCACATTCTACGAATCGCAACATCCAGATTAACCCACCTCTCTTGAGACTCGTTTACGTTATTTGCATACTCACCTAGCGTGCATACCACCAAATTAAACACAGAATACCTGTCGCGGCATGCAAAACAAGTTGAAGGAGAAGGAGCAACAGAGCACAAGACATACATATGGAGTGTGCGTGTATATATATCTCCATATCTCAATATTACGCTAAAGCAACCACCATGAGCCACATAGCTAAGAATGAAACGTAGCTGCAGCCCAAGGCAAAAAACTGCTCTAGAGCGGACCATGGTATTCAAACTATCATAACTTATAAGACACAAATACCTCGAAAAACACACACCCATGTCACTCCACCAAATCATATTCTTGTCCGACAGACATGACATATCTAATCCATACTCAAAGCTTCAAGTAGGGTGGCTAGTGACAGCCCACCTATGCTAGAAGCCGTGCTTCTGAACACAACATACCACCTCTGTTCACTCAATCCGTGCCATTATCTATAACGCGAGTGTGGTCGTAATATAGAGGAACCCCCACATACCTGAGATTCAGGATGAGAGAGATGCTAGCAACTAGATGATCTGAGTATTATTATTGTAAGTAAGACATACACCTAATTAAACAACCAACTAAAATAATACACTCAGAAACACTATCCCATATACACTGATTTAGGCTGGTATTTATACCACCCTAAGAACCAAACAACTCATTCAATAAAGTACCCCTGTTGTCTTTGTTGATTACCTAACCAAGGGAGCCAGATTAAATCACGAAATAACTAGTGGTAAATAATTAATCACGCAAATAAATGGGAAGTACCTCAGCAAAATGCACATAAAGATTAATGTACCCTTTTAGACGGACTAGAAGATAAGTAGTATAAATCCTTCTATATTTTTCGTGCTTGTTCTCTAAACACTTCTGATGTATTTTGTTGCATTCTTGTAGGAGCTTGATCCGCAGATACCTACGCCTATACTTTGTTGTCCAATTGCCGCTCTAATCTATTTTATCTCCGGAAATTGTAAATAAGCTCCTTCTCATATTCATCAACCAGAGGAAGTAGTTGTTATTAATTTGTCTATCCCTCGGACAAAGACTCCCACTGATCACCCTTCTAGATAGAACAAAACTTTCCGTCTATCGCTGCTTTTAGATTTAATTACTAGAAGCACATATATACTCTATACATGTTCTCCAACAAAGACAACAGAAAGCAGCAGAATCGCCCACCAGAAAGCCAACAACGAACCCTGAAACTGAATGAAACATTCCACCGACGAACCACATCACAGAGAGACGCATGCATGATGCAAGTTAACGTTATGACTTAAAGTGAAAAACGTGATCCATAAAGGAAAATTACCATAAGAATAGAAACCATAGCTAATGGATAATGGTTCTTCTCATAATATAGTAGAAAGAAAGAGGAAATGGCACAAGGTTTATATCTGTGGAAATGGTACATAAGGTGGAGGAATCCATCATTCACAAGCCCGAAGAAATTCCCATATAATAATATAACATAAAACCGATCGTTTTTATAATTTAAATACACCTAAATCAAGACAACACATGGTTGCAGCCAGTCCCTTAAGATAGATGACATCTTATTTGAACATAAACAATAAGAGACACCCAATTTCCAAAATAGGCTTCACCAAAATTCATTAAATCTAAACACAATTCCTAAAAAAGAGGAGCGCCGACTACATCTTAAATTTTATTACCCTCTACCATAATACAATTAACCTAAACTATTCATCTTTGGGTCCAGAGTAAGCACCCTCACATTTAATTTTTAACTTATAAGAATGGATTGCCAACTCTTATCCCCAAGTAGTAGTGAGTTCATCAAAGTTATACTTTTCTCAATGGAGAAATTAATTCTCCATAGTAGTTAGCGCCACAACATATCTATTATTATTAACCTCTCATACCATTTCTCCATCGCTAAATGCCATTAGTTAAATGTACAAGGTTTAGTGCCCCACACTCAAGGGAGTCTTACTATTTTAGGAATATGTTCGATGGAAAAAATGAAAGTTGTGCCGACCATAAATTACTCTGCAGTCCCCTGTAGTGAGTTTTTTTCCCATTGTTATCAAAACAGTGTTTAAGAACGTCAACACCCAATCATACTTTAATATTCTTTTGCAGTATATAATATACTCACCCCATGACTCCCCCTTTCCCCCCCCCCCACAATCTCAATACATTTATATCTTATAAGTTTTATAATGATTTTCCTATCATATGAAGTATAATCTCTCATTTTTTTATAAGAAAGATCTCTTCTTACCTCGTCTCTCATCCAGCGGGTCTAAACACTCTACATTAACTTTAATATAAAACCGCCCCTGATAAAACAAAAACAACAATACTACACTATTCGAGTGCCCGTTAAGAAAACATACCCAAAAATTCCCAACACAACTACTAATCCGCATCACCGAGTTATTAAAACAAAATAAACTCTATCACACAATGACTATAATCCCAATTTAATTTACGTGCCCAAAACCATCAAGAAAACCCAAAGTGGCAGAAAATTCTAACAAGCCTAATTACATCCCTAAAAAGCAAAAATATAAAAACGCGCTTAACAATAACTTAACTAGCTGAAGGTAAATATAAAAAAAATAATATCATAATAAGAATAATAAATATAATATAGGAATAAAATAAATGTTCTTAATTTTGGAGCCATTTGATGTAAATCTAGAGACAATAAAACAATTACCCCACCGACACGAAAATTCATTCTTTTTCTTTATTCTATGAAAATAATGTCCATTTTTATACAATGCATTAAATTCCATCTTTATTTAATCTAAATTTTCTCCGGTAACACAACTATATTACACCTTCTGTACGTGTTCAGTTTAAAACTTTATTGATTTTAACGGACGTAGGTAAATCTACACAACATTCTCAATAATTACGATCCTTATTCGAACATCTAAAATTCTAGAATCGAACAACAAAATATTTTAAGATTTTAGCGTTCTATAAACAATACAAGTTTTATAAATTATTTTAATGTTAACAGAAATTATATATATCAAACAATCAGCTAATCTTTTAATATACATTAGTAAAAATTAAACATTCACACATAAATGTAAACTAAAATGTTCTGTGTATATACTCACACGCATTCCTAGCTTCTACTACCACAAAATAACCTTCTTAAGAGACACTCACTACAGTTCTTGTCTCTAGAGCTTCTACCGCAAACTGTCCTGATACAATCGGATATTCCTCCACACTACAACACAGCCCCGCAACTAATCCCCACACACCTCCCTTACCCTGACAATTACTATAATTAATTTTTCAGCTCTTTGTCCTCCTGCTGTTTAATATCTCTCATCAAGAGAATACTTATTACTTTGTCCAGATTTTTCCTCCCCTTTTCCACACCGAGCGTGTTGAAAAAACCGCTCCTATAAAAAATTATAGCCTCACTTCATTGGCCTTTACGCCTATCACTACTATCAATTGGTATCTAAGATAATTAGATATATCCTGAGAATAACTTATATCACCCATGGTATTTTCCTCTTTAATAATTTTCTGTCCCTCATCTCACTACTATCTGCTATTAACTTCTATTTTAACCTTTTTGATACCGAAAGGAGCTACCTCCACTACGTCTTGCGCGTTCTATCAAATCCTTGGATTTCAGATATGAAATCCTTATCAAAATTCTTTCCCCAACTACCACCTACCTAGTCGGTAAATCACAGCGCCGCCGAAGTTAAGAACTTGGAACCCATGTTAGAGTATCTGATAATATCTAAGTTAATCTTTACATATAATTTCTTTCTGCACTACTTTATTTGCGTTTGTTTTTCCGACACCCATGAACGATTAGTCACTGTATAGATCTTAGTCACTCAATTCTACCCCTAGTTCACTTATCCAAATATTACCACCTTTTCTGAAACACAACATGCAAAATCCCCAATGTTTTACAGAAGAGCCTACAAAACCTTGCTAGTCCCCCAACTCCTAAGCAACTGTGTGCAGATCCAACTTTGGACTCTGTAATTAAACCGGCCTCGCACCATAACAGAGGACCCACTACGCAGACGGAAACTAAATACTATCTCACACCACAAAATGGTCTCCTCCTTACGAGCAAGGAAACGGACCACGGCAAATAAGAAAGTGAAAAAAATTCCAGAATCTAAACCCGTTATCTTCGTTTGGTCTGCCTAATTATCCTGTAAGAATTTAGCTTGTTATCAGCTATGTATTCACATAATAGCTAGCGATGCATCTACCCTGATTCTGATAATCTTATCCTTCTCATATCGACAACCTTCATCTCAAAGTACACCTCATACTTTTCAATATCTGCACCAAAATAAATTCCCAAAGGATTTTGTGAGATATCCTTCAACACAAACAAAGTAACACCAAACTATAACCCTCTACGCCCAGTACAGATATAATAGACCGCCAATCATAGTATTTTGCTTGCATCAAATATCCCATCTATATCTGCCACTTCAAATTCTTATCAGTTAAAATCCAATGCAGATAATATGTAATAACTAGACAAAAACCTGTTTCGATCAATTATCTTTAAAATAAAGCTATAAGCGATATATAAAATGACCACAATATATACTTCAAAAAGAGAATACACTGATCTACATAGATGAACAATGAGTTATTATTATATAACTGTTAAAACTATCACTAATTAAAGTATAGTCAAGAGCATCACATGAACCTTCAGTCTAGTTCTGTAGATGTTTACGACAAGCTTTCAAAATCTGTCCCAAATACCTTTATGATGATTGGATTAAGAATAAGGCTTAAGTATCATACCATGTAAAAATCTATCTATCATATATAATTTGACCCCGATGCATGTCCACGCTATTAGTGTTAACTAGCGACATAAATTAATCTTCCACATTCACACCCTATACACAAGTGTCAAGTCTTTGACTTCTGCCATATGTAATCGCCTAAGTCATTTGGCCGTACAGAATCCATGCACAATCCGACCCAATAAAGTAGCCTGCTGATTTGGCTAGTCAAAATCCCTTTCCCTTAAGATTATGTCGCTTATCATTAGATTACATCCATGTTTATTATCTGAGGCATATATGCGTTCAAGTTAACGCTCATTGCCGGCCATCGTAACCAAATATTTGTCCAATTGTGCCTTTTTTGGAACACAAAGTATAACCAATAATTATTGTCTTCTTTTGCCATGACTTTCATTCTTTGTTTCTTTTGTAGATTTCACAACTGTTACTGATTGTTGTAAAAAAGCAACTTGAAGAATATATTGATATCGATCTTTAAGAGAGAAGAAAAAAATCAGCATCCAGATACCAATCAAACTCGGTATCCGATTAAGGTTTTATGTCCCTCCACAACGCCACATATGTGAAATGAGTGCGACAAAAAACAAAGTATAGGAATCGACTATATTTGATTCTCTGATTTTTATTTGATCATGTTCGATAAATTATCAACATACCCCAAAAAAACGGTAAGTCTAATATCCCAATGAATCGTCGTAAATATAACGCCTGACAAAAAGTATCTCTGTTAGTTATAAGCCCCTTAATGCTCTGATATATTTCAGATTGGAATGTACTGAAAGGTCCATCCTGATATAATGAACCATCTAAATCCTTTAAATGGAACTGTTTATCAACAATACCAGTAAGAAGGTCCTTTTCAACCATGAATACGTCGTCATGCTGTCTAATCCGGGCCCATGAAACGAAAACCGTATCCGCAATATGATGATAGCGATGTATCTTTTGTATGAGCCCACTTAGCACCGCTATCGTTTACAAGTACCTAGTTGTTTCATGGACTAGAAACATAACACCCTAAAACATAACTCCTTTCATAGTTCTAATCTAATCATTCTAAATAGTGTAAACTGAGAAATTTATCTTATCCGTCCTCAAGCCATACTGAGGAAGTACAACACTCTTGTAAACTGACCCTCGAGAATACCAACAAAATTTTTAGTAAACAATTACACGGAGCCACTGAACTAATGACCGAAACTTATACTATTATCAGACACCAACCTTTTTAGAGGAGCCCACATCTCAGGAGGAAATGTTTGCGAGTTGTTCCAAAATTAATCAGCTCATTAACTTTCCTAAATGTCTATATTGCATAAATCTTATGCCACAATATTATAAGGCCTAGTATACGATTGAGTGATGATATATCAACATACTCACACATGTCAAGAGATAAGAAGGACCCTCGAGATGCGAGAATGACTGAGGAAAGCTCTTCTGTGAGTCTTAATAGTACACGCGTGTGTGATTAGATGGGCCCTCCACAATAAAACACTTTGAATACCTTCTCTGCTTTGGAGAATTGACGAATAATAAAATAGAAATAATCATCACTGTTAAATATAGAAAAATGAAAGACACCGTTAGTAAACGAAACTCTGAACGTCTTATCTTCCTCTGGTGTGTACTATCTTGTCCCTTAATGAGTGAAAGTGATGAAATGCAAAGTGCAAATATGGACATATGATAAGTCTTAACCATCGTTACCGTGACCTTGACAAGCCCGAGTAGTTAAGTCGATAGAACCTCCCTCATATTCAAGCGAGTAAAGTGGAGTTTGAAAAAGCTCATTGTCAAGCGTTGCCTTCGTATGACAGAATTTGGATTCTGCGTGGAAGAATAGTTGTGAATAATCAAGAATACTCTAGACATTGTTAATTAAGTATTAACCCCCTAATTTCTTTATTTCTCTTTGTTGTTACTAAACCTGCACTTATAGAACGTATGATGTCGTTTTCTTCAAAAATTGTGACAACTCACACAAAGAATACACAATAAATTCGAGTAGACATGGGAGCCTCTACACATTATAATCTAGACTTTATTCAAAACCCCTATCATAGCGCACTTATATATTCTTTTTGCATTATCAATTTTGATTTGAGAAGACGTGATGGAAAGGCTACAAGAGATCACACTCAATAACCATGCTTTGAGCATCTTGAATCCTTCGTTAGAGCTAAAATACTTACTCTCTCACTATTGCATTACAAGACAGCGCCTAGGTGCATAGGCACAACCATGAGGACGCTAAGCTCACACCAAAAAAAACAATAGTAGAATAACTTATCACATCTAGGGATATAGGAGAGTCATATCTGTAAGAATAACCATAAACTCTATAAGATTAATGTGAGCCATGAATGATATCTCAAAGAACTATCAAGTAACAAATTCAATACGTATTATATACATAGAGCAATACAATTCTTCTAGCAAACCCAAAATCTGGAAATAGTATATGTCTCTCGTTTAATATAACTTCACATTACTTTAGCTATAACAATAGCCACTTAGAAGTCCCATGACCTTCTACACTCATCATAGATTAAACTTTCACGCGTGTTCTATTACACATTTGCTGTATGTAGTCTTTTTTGGTGGATGCCATCAATACAAAAGCTGATCGTACATTCTGTAAAGTACAATCGCTATATCTAAATGCTACTTAATGATCTCATGAACGTAAGATGGCAAACCTTCTATGACTGTAATCTACTTCTCAATCCTCAGCAACTTTCCTGTATAAGCGCCACTCGCGTACTAAAAACAAACAAAAGCCCGATAAACATAGAGTATGTTAACCTCCAAACCGCCAAATCTAAGTTAGATTGTTTGAAACCAACAGAGGACCGTCACATATACTCAGAACGTCTATACGAGGTCACCTCCAGCCACCGCATCACAACATTAACGTTATTAAACATGTGTAAAAGACTTATATAGATTCCAATACAACACATTTATCTTTTGACTAGCTGTCAACAAACAACACAGAGACAGATTCTATAATCCTAGATCATCCTTCACCTTATCCACATTATTATAAATACAGCCTTTACAACTACAACTTATCTTTGCTAGATAGACAATAGAACTCTTAGTCACAAAAAAGTACCCCTGTTTATACCAATAACGCAACTACTTCAAGATTCCCTATCTTCTCATCAACCTACTATACCAAATTACTATTCTAATGCTATCCTCGCTGCTCACAAATTCAGCCTTGCAGAACGTCTACAATAGTCTTAAGTCTAACAGATTACATCGTATCTATCTTTGCTTGACTAACTTTGTGTACTACAACTTACTATTTTTACTATATTTCCAATAAGCTCCTGGGTCTCATTCTCGCGTTTTCGTGTATACATCACACATGAAAATGTAATGTCTGTTATAATCTAACATTTTAACAAAGAAACATTCTAACAATGCCCACACATAAAGAGACCCTTTGAATACATTTCCATAGTTAACTTATCAATCTTACCAACAAAAACCGCCAAAAAAAAAAAAACAAAAGAATGCGCGACCATCAAAGAAAAAGCGTAGTCCACACACGACTCTTTTTCGGGCTGTGCAACGCCGCTTCTCATGAGAGCAAAGCCGTCATTTCAAGGCTCGCCCGCTCTGACTCAAGTAAATTCTCCCTTTACCTGCGACAGAAAAGAGTAGAATAATATAAACGCACAACCCCACAAACTTCCGAATGCCATGTGTAGACTACCCTATGTTCTCCTCTACGAGTACGAACGTGACGCCCGCGTTTGTTTTAATAATCACGCTGCCTTAACATAAGAATTAAAACTATTGAGCGCTCAAACTATCCCCATATAAAAATATGACTCCTGTCCTCGCACGAGTATATTAAACATAAAACTAATTCAATCACAGCTTTGAATAACTTAGATATAGAATAGATACCATCCTCAAATAAATAATAATAGATACAAAGATACATAATCAAATTTCTTAATATTCATTATGCTAATCATCTAATATTTAATATTCATGATATTAATAAAATTATT
>SNQN01001289.1:54790-74422 GCA_008642245.1 Bassia scoparia
TTTCACATAGCAGGAAACCAGGAACTCTTAAGTTCTCGCTTCTTTTACAGTGGTACTATGGATACGAATTCTTAAGGTTATGGAGCCCCATATACCCCTCCTCTACTSCCAAATCCCAATCCTTCACTCCCTCTCCTTCAAACATGAATAATCACATCTCTATAAACTATAATATGGTAAAGATTCAAACAGACATAAGCTTGTATTGGCACTCAAACTTCCCAAGTCCTAAAAAAAAGGTTTAAAGATATTCGGAGTAGTGTGCTCCGGTGTCAAACTTGGGTTGCGCAGTTCAAGGTTTGTAACTTCCTCAGTAAGTGACACAGAAATCATTAAAATTGAAGTAATGACAAGAGTTAAGTATGTCTATGAAACAAGTAACAACTTTGTTCTTACAAAAGAACTGTATCCATTTGATCATTCGTTCATATTCAGACAGCAATGCGTATTCATAGTTTAAAGACTTTCCCTCTTATACAGCACCATTAAATTCAGGTTCACTATAATATTCAGATTCAATCTGAAACATATTGCTTAGTAAACTAACATATTCTTCCACCCAAAAAAAATCAGGAATCAAAATAAAGTCACAACCTTTGTTTTGCACAAACTCAATCTGGTTCAGAAAAAACCCTAATAACTCATTGTTCTCCTAAGACAAAATCAAATATTCAATGCTTCAAACATCAAAGGGATTTCAAAAGAAAAAAAAAAATCATGCAAACAAACAATAATTCATTTTAGTTCAAAAAACAATTGACAATATGACATGGCAACAGTAATCATACCTCAATATAAAAAGGATGATCAATATAACATAATTCCTTAAGAACAGCAAGCCAATCAGCTCTTCTGGGCTTCATAATTCTGACCCAAGCAGCCATTAAATCAGACAAACTACCCTTTTCAGGTGAATGACAGATAATCTGCCTCATTACAGCTTTACATCTTTTCTCCATTTTTTTGGGCAATTTAGAAATTGCAAGCTTTTGTGATTCTGACATATTATCTGGTTTAATTTCTAACCATCTGAATTTGGGTTTTTCTTTAGCTTCTTCAAGTTGTACAGTTTCAGCAATTTCTGCATTGGAAACTGATAAATTTGCTTTGGGTGTGGGTTGAAATGYAGCAAATTTCGTGGGTTTTCCTGGGAGATTGGCGTACTGTACTAAAAGTTTGGTTTTGGGTGAAGTGATAAGGTATGAGAGCAAGTGAGAAGAAGATGAACAAGCCATGGCATAAACTGCGAAACTCTACCGGCAACGAAGATAACGTTACTATTTTATTTTATTTTCCCTGCCGTTGCCTTTGGTGAGTAGATTAATTTCCGTKGGAGTTTACATGGGTAACTACGGTACTAGTTTCTTAACTGATGCATTTTTCGAAAATGGTAAAATTTGATAGAGAGATGAACTATGCAAGTAGGGACAAAAAAGAAATAAAAGGATTGAAGTACATGTATTGATCCTCTAAGTTTGAAATTTATAGATTTRAACAAATRTAAACCCATTTCAAAATTAAAAATTAAAGTAAAACAAAAATTATTAAAAAAAACTCCDTATTTCACAACTCTACAATTCTACCAAATTTAAATTTTAGAGGATTTCAACTCGGGTGGAAAAGGAGAAAAATAAGTACTTRCTCCGTATCAAKTTAAACGCAACAAACCAAATTTCACGCATTTCGAGGTTTAGATTTAACAATATAAACAAGCAAATTATTCAAAATAATGTTAACACAATAAAATTATAATGTTATTTTCCAATGTGTTATAATTATTTTGAATAATTTTCTTGTTAAAACTTAACCTTGAAATGCGTAAAACCTAACTTGTTGCGTTTAATTTGATATCGAAAAAGTAATTTAATTGTGATTCTCGTCCCAAAAAAAATTAAAACAAAGTAAGACATTAATTGTGAAATTTATATAAAAAGAAAATGATGCATTCATTAAAAAACAGAAAACAGATGAAGTGTATTGTTATGCTAGTTTAACAAATGCAATTCATTTTTTTATTCCTAATTTTTTTTTTTTGTCTTTTTTTTTATTACATAATTTGTTGGCCCTACTTGGGGATATTTCATTGAGAAAGTATAGAAATATCACAACTTGAGGATAAGAGGGCAATCACATTCTTAATAAGTTAAAAAATGTGGGTCCTACTATATAAAAGTACAAGGAAAAAATGAAAAAAAAAAATGTAGTGGGTCATTTTCTGTTTAAAATTTGGTGAAATTTTATGGGTGTCTAACTGTCTATGTTAGTTAAAAATGATCATTCAAATGTCGTCTATGTTATTTTAAAAGACGTCTATGTTAATTTTATATAAATCGATTTTGTGATTGGACATCTTATGCCAATCAATGTGATTTTTCTATCAAGGCCCATATTTCATTAGCTAGGTTATTACATTTTCCTAGGATATTTTCATTAGCTAGGTTAACTTGCACATGTTTGAGAATTTGGTAAGCTCTTACACAATTAGAATCTAACAAGGCATAGCAAAAGTTTTGTTCATTAGAATTGAAGTTAAGAAGTTTTCCACAAATTATACAACTACTTCCTCTYGTTGGATGAATATGAGAAAGAGCTTATTACATTTTCCGGAGATAAAAATACATTAGAAGCGCCAAGAACAATATAGGCTTAACATCAGTCCTACAAGAAATGCCACAAAATACATCAGAATGTTAGCAAAGACGAAAAATAGAAGGATTTATCACTACTTCATCTTCTATCCGTCTCAAAACAAGGCATTATCTATGATCTGGCCCCCAATGTATTAACCAGTTCATTTGAAATACCGTCAGATCACCAAAGACAACATGAAGAATGAGTTGTTGGTAGGGTATCAACCAGCCTAAAACCTTGATTATTGAACTTTWTAGTCCTTTCAAGTGTATTCTTCCACAAACTGAGATCACATTGCTGCACTCATTCATCTGAATCTCAGGTAGTGGGGATTCTCATCAACAAATGGATCCCATAATACCCCCCATTAACAAGACCCCCACACGGGCCCACCCCAACGCAGCAAKCCCCCCACAATGAGTCGATAGGCAGTTGCATTTGCCAAAAAATGTTGGTGAGCATGCATTTAGTACCAGTGACTACCAGGTCCGCCTTGAGCTGCAGCTACCTTCCTAGCTAGGTATGGGGGCTTTGGTTGTAACCCATTTGAAACTTCCATAGTTTCATCTTCTCCTCTTTCATTTTTGCACCCAGGATTTCTTTTGGGGTATGCACAGCTAGATGTAGCATACTGAGCGGGCACTGATGGATTACGAACAACGCGTCGATCCATCCCCTCTACTGTTGCAGCTGCCCCACAGTTATTGTAACGCATTAGGTTTCCAACAACCTTCCCTGGCCTTGCAGCAGGTCCTGTAAAATTATGATTATTGTTACTATTTCAATTAAATGCAAAGAAAGAATTTCATGCACAACTGTCAAAGAGAATGATCAACAATATGGGCTCAATGTATTTGGGTAARAAGTACAGAGTTACAGACTCTGTTTGCTTGTGTTTTATGTTCAGCAATGCACTCGTGTGGCTAAATAACACCGAAAGCATTAGCCACATAATTATTTTCTATGGTTTTCCTCATTGATAGGTTTCAGCTCTATTTGCACAACATAGATCTATCGAAAAAATAAATGAAGCATACAAGACTGAGTAGAAGGTACTCCTCTGCATTATTTTTACTTGCACCATATCCATTTGCTAGGTCTTCTAGACTCAACTTTGACCATTAATAACTAAAATGATATATATTAGAAAATTATAAAAAATTGATATTAATAAGCTAAACATTTAGACAAATCTAACAAAATACAATTTGACTATTTTATATATTATAGTTTTGACAAAAAAAGGTTGGTAAAAAATTACAAACTTGAACATATCAGGAAAATGAAGCGAACAAGCTAAATGCATGTATATTACACCCTCCGTTCCACAAAGATCCTAAATTTTTCCTCATATGAACATTCCACAAAGATCCTTGACATCTCCACTTTACTTCATGATACGTAGTTGGAAATCTTATACTCCCTCCGTAATATAATTCTTGCAACATTTGACTTTTCACGCATTTTAAGGAAAAGATTTAACAAAATAAACGATTAAATTAATCTAAATAATTATAACACAATTAACTTATCATCCAATTCTTCATAATATTAAAATTACTTTACATTATTAAATCTCTTCCTTAATGTATGAAGTCAAATGTTGCAAGAAGATGTTCCTTAATCTCTTCCTTAARGAGTATTATGTTTTAATTTGTGGTGGTACAACATGTGGAACCCAATTTATACCATTTGCAACACTCATGTACAACTATTTAAGCAATTTTATGTTTCTCTCTCCAATTTGACCTCACTTTATTTTATTACTTTCCATGTCTTATCCCCAAATAGATATATAAGGATGTTCTAAAGAATCGCATGCAATACATTGCTTTTCCATTTTCTATCAGAGACTATCACACATAAAGTTAAGAAGTCCTATATAATTATTAATTCACATCAGTATCAAGTATAAACTCTAACCAACAATTTTAAGTTGTACTTTTCAAAGCAGACAGGATTTTTGTTAATGATTGCATGGAATAGTCATTCTTGGTTCATGTAGCTACCCACTTTTTGGGATTGAGGCTTTGATTGATTAGTTACTTTTTAAAGGTGGTTTGTGAAGTTTAGAAACACCGGATCATGCCCCAAAATCTATAGGTTAATATTGTCAGATTCTCAAACTTCTCCAAGGCCTCGTAAGACTCAGGCATCATCCATGAATGCTAAAAATCAGAAACCACGCAACAGTTATTGAGCAAATTGGTGCTTACCCTGTACACCGTGAGGAACTTGTAAAGGAAGCCTAGTCATTGGGATCGCACCGTTCCTGTCAACTGGCTTTTCAACTTCCTTAATGCGACATCTCGAGAGATCATCAGTGACTTCAGCAGAACCAAGGACAGAGTTATCTGAATATAATACAGAGGGCCTGTGCAGTAACATTGCTTCAGATGTCAAAGATGGAAAACACGCTAACAGCATAGAAAAGATGACATCATATGGTGCTGGTCGTTAAACAGCAAATACCTTGGCAAAGAAGCATGTTGTCTCTCGGGTGGAACACCAGTTGAACCATTTTTGTAGTGTTCTTCTAGGTAAGCAAACTGTTTTTTGAAGTGATCAACAGCACTACATATAAATGAAAAAGGAAAAGGTTTTAAGCAACAAATCAGCACATTACACAAATGTTAAATTAGGATTCTAGTATAATGACTTAGGGATATTACATGGAAGTATAAACAGTATGTCAACAGTGTACAGGAGGGGGGAAAAAAATACTGAGAGCCACAAGACCACCAAGATAAATATCAATGCAGCAATACCTTGGATACATGAAGCTGGTTGGCTCTGAACCATCTAAGAACTCCTTCAACATCTTTGGATGATATTCAAGAATCTCTCTGTAGATGAGCTCTCTCACATCTTCTTTTGTTACTCTACGTCTCTCAAATTCAAACTCCATTTTCGTCACTGGCTGCGCAGAAGGCTCTCTCTCAACCTTAGCCAAGCCCTTAAAGTATGGATCTGCAAGAGCCTGAAAGCATGTGGCAAAACCAGCCTCATTAGAAAAGTTGCAAAATTCAAGTGCAAATATTCAGGCAGAATAAAGAGTGCATCCAATGTCCAACCTCTTCAGCAGTAGGGCGGTCCTTAGGCTCAAATGCAAGCATTCTTTCTAACAAACGAAGTGCAAGAGGATCAGCATTAGGAAATTTATGGGTGAAAGGAATAGGCTTTTTCTTGCGCATGCAGCTCAAGTATCGCCGAGCTTTCTCATTGCGTATCTGTAAGAACAATATTCCAAAAAAAAACATAAGAAGAAATGATAAGGAATAGTTCAATCACTTAAATCAATAATCAAAATATCAACACTGAGTCATAGTTGATTTAGAGACAAACCCGGGCAATGGCATCAGCAGATGGAGTTCCCAACAAATCAGTCATAAGGTCCAGTTGGTGGACAACATTCTTTCCAGGAAATAGAGGCTTCCCGGTAAGAAGTTCGGCAAAAATACACCCAATGCTCCAGATATCTATAGCTGGTGTGTACTGTYGAAAGGATATACGAGTAAACAAAAACATTATATGAGATACAGGAAAAGGTTGGCACATGGCACTACCGCACTACTCTAAAGGAGATGACTAGGCAAACGATAAAAAAAGATGTAAATTGAAACTTTTCTYGTAACGTAATATGGTGATATTTAATAGCTTGAGTAATAACTATATAGTCCCTCCGTAACGAAAAACTTTCAACAGTTTCTATATTTTGGTGTAACAAAAAACTTTCAACAATTGTACAACTTTCCTTATTTGGTAATTTTTAAATACAAATATCTCACCTAACTCACAATTACTTTATTTTTTTGGGGACCATTATACTAATATTCAATCTAAACCACAATTGCCACAATTGTACTACATTTTTTTGGGGACCACTACACTAATATCCTACCTAACCCACAATTAGCTTATTTTACATTGGAAAGTGTGCTAATACAACTGTTGAAAGTTTTTCGTTACGGAGGGAGTACAAACATTAATCTATTCCAAGGGAGTAGGCAATTAATTAAGTGGATGCTGGATTCACACGAAGTTTGATTATATATATTTTTTTTATTATATACTTTGTATATATTTTTTTATAATTAAGCCAAAACTAAACCAAAGCTCATAAGCAGGCTACTGAAGCAAAAAGTCACAACAACCTTCTATATATACAAATCTTCCAGAACATTAAATACTTGTAGTCCATATGTTACTTCGACACCCTCATCTCCCTCAAAAATCAAGTGTTGTATCGTGTCGTGTCGGACACGACATGACACTTGGATACTTATTTTTTAACTAAAAACTTCACTTTTTTATACAAAATGACCGAGTCYGATACTTGGACACTCGTATCCGTGTAGACACTTATTCAATGACCGGGTAACATAGCTTGTAGATATCTAAGCAAATCTATAACTGGATTATAGAAAATTATCTGGGCCACACTYCCACAGAAACTTCATATGTCAAGCAGTGAAGCAGTAACTAGGACTGCATGTTTTCACAGCAGTGTCTTGCAGGCCTTAGAATACTCTACWCATGATTTAAGCAATTAATAGCCATACAGTTAAAAGTTGAAGTGCTTGGTTATAGTTATTATGTGTTAGCATAAAAGCAGGTTTATGATCATGAATACTTATTCTCAAGGCACCAGGCAAGATATTTATTTCAGATAGGTCTTTAAACTAGAAGTTAATTTTGATATTCTAACATAGCCGTTTGATCCAGTAGCGCAAATTCACATGTATAACAAGAAAATGCAGAAAGTGAGACTATATCCAATCCTATTTGTCAGTTACTATCAGTGCAGCACTGATACCATGACATTAAAATTAGATGATGTTGGATATAAACCAATGAAAGGAGTATGTTCAATGATTCGAGGGGTTACCGAAAAATCACCAACCTGGAAACGACCGAAACCTAATATTGARTGACCGATACCGACCGATTTGCCAGGTATACAAACTAACATCGACCATATGTGCAATAGTTTTGCTCCTTTGCAAGTGTATGCCAATTCATAAAGAAAGCTTTTAACCCTTTCGCATATACTTCCTCTATTTCAAGTTACTCACTAGACTTTCTTGTTAAACTTTTTTTTGGGACACAAAACTCTCTTTATTTCTATCCTCTTTATTGCCATTTAAGAAACCATTTAACTTAGGTCAAACCATTTAAGAAAATTTTGGCAATTGGTCCAACTGACTAAGTATCGAATCATTTAATAATATTCCTATAAACTGCTCTGCCTGTACAGTGTTTTCAGATATTTATTCTCGATAAACACGAAGGTAGGTACAGGATTCACTTCTCTCATGCCCCTTGTCACGTGTGTTCTTTTTTACAATACAACAATGGTCTTTGGAAATGATGCTATTAGTGGCCAGCATGCGTGCACACACACACACACACAAATCATACCTCAACCTCAAGTAATTTTAGAGCTATAATGTACTATAGGTATATCCAACACAACATAACAGGCTTTTAATATGAGATCATCTCGCTTAACTCTTAAATCTTAAGGCTGCACAAAGCTCACCATCCACAACTGCATTGGAAAATTACTTATCCTGTCTCTTATGTGATAGCTATTATTCACGAGTTTGACAAAAGGTGGAAAGCCAAGAAAGGAGTACACAATGAAGTTCTCCCTTCTCTGACACATCCTAATAGTTGGATCCTTCTTCTACGAGCTTTACCATATCCACGGTCAAAAGACCAAATTTCCCCAAATTTACATATCCAGCATTCAAACACATACTAAGTGGAATTTGGCAGGCATGTAAATGTCATGTTTTGATTGAAACAATCAGTCCATGAAACTTGATAAAAATGGCAGGGAAAATCATAACATCAGCCTAGAATCGATTCATGGTCTACAGAATTTTAGCAACATTCTTAGAATAAAAAAAGACAATCTGCAGGACCAATGTCAAAACTCAAAACAGCAACAATATATTTCCAAAAAAAGGAACAAAAAGGGAGAATATGTTGTTACATTTGTACCTTGGAGAAGAAAGACCCGCACAATTCAGGAGCCCTGTACCATCTTGTTGCCACATAATCCTAATAAGTAAGAAGAGATTAATACAAGCTCAGAATACAGGATATTAGACGACAAGTAAACACTTTGTAATGGCAATACAATAGCAAAATAAGAATTAGAAACCAGACAGTAAAAGCAAAACCAGAGTTCAAAAATTTGACTTACTGTCCAAAATATTGCAGTTGGAGTGTCATTGAAGGCGACCCTTGCAAGACCAAAATCACATATTTTGAGTTTGCAATCAGCATTTGCTAAGATATTCTTTGGTTTCAAGTCTCGATGAAACACATTAGCTGCAACAAAAAGTGATATTTATGAGACTAACTTTTACAACCAAGGAGTTTCCAAGTTTCCATAACTTGTTATATTCTACACAATAACTACCACAAAATCACAGAAAATTACCAGTGTGTATATATTTCATGCCTCGAAGGAGCTGATACAGGAAGAACTGATAATGCTCTGGGGTCAAGTCATCATTTGCTTTGATGACTTGATGCAGATCAGACTCCATGAGCTCAAAAACAACATATATGTCTTTAAATTCTCTCCTTGAAGGAGGCAATAGAATGTGTTTAATTTCTACGATATCTGGATGACGCAAAATCCGGAGAAGTTTAATTTCACGCAAGATACGAGTGGCATCTGAGACATGCTCAAATATATCATTTATCTTCTTGATTGCTACTTTTTCTCCAAGATGAGTGTCGTATGCAGAACAAACAACACCATAGCTACCTTTACCAATCACTTCCTCTATCTTATACCGGCTGCCCTCACCATATTCCGTAAAAAAGTCCACCTCCACCGATCCCTGCACCGAGAAATCAACTTTATATTATTACTTAGAACAATTAGTTTTACACATTAACACAAAAGCACTGTCCTTACACCAAAGAAAAACCTTGTTTCTGATTAAAAACCTAGACCACCAAAATACCGCCCATAAATAAGTAACCAGACTAAACTTGCCATTTCATAAAAAAAGAACCAAGATCCAAGCACAAATGTTCACTTTGTTCAGTAATCGTAAGAAAGACAGACTAAATCTTAAGAAGACTAAGAACCAATTGCAAAATAGTGTGCTTACCCAAAAATAGTGTGCAGATTAAAAAATACAGTGAAATTTCAATAACGGGTAACAAGAAGACATAAAGTTGGAATCAACACTTGATCATGGAGGAATAAGCTACCAAATGATTCATCCAATCAAAATACTAAAATTGAATAATTACGGCAAAAACAAACAACAACAAGAGGCAAAGGAGCTCAATATTAGCCATGAAATTTTGCATATATCTAGCACTTCTGCTCACTAAATTCAACTCATTACAACAAAATCATCAATAATAATTAGACATAAAAGGCTATTTTCAGCTCTTATTCAAGTAATCCAACACAAATAACAATATATCATCGTATCAAGGACTCAAACTTCAGAAACCTAAAACTTAAACTAAGTAATAATGGTTCCATGAAACACTAGATCAAAGTTTCAAAAATTTTACCTTTCTCCTTTGATCCGGTTGCATTTTGTCCACAACGCATTAATGACTTTGATCCAAGTAAATTGATTTAGTGGATCCTACTTAATAGTATTTGAATTAGCTTATAAAAATAACTCAAATCCAGATCAGAACTAACCCTAAAGCGGCAAAATTCACCAAAAATGTAAACTTTTACTATAAATTTTTAACTAAACAAAGTTAAACTTAATTTCTCACAAACCCAAGCTCAAAAAAAGAATCTTTGAACAAATTAAACCCATTTGAAGTTCCCAAATTCAAAATCAACAAAAACCCTAGATCCAAGATGCTTCTTTAATTAGCAACTGATCAAAGAATTGATCTAGAACTAAAGATAATGACCCCCAACAAAGAAATAAAGGTACCTAATAAGATACTGAAAGAAATTTAGGGGTTCAACATTCATAAAAACAAAATTACAATAAATACGAATAGTATTTTTCAATCTAAAAGTAGCGGAAAATTTAAGCTAAAGAAGGATCTAAAACAGCGAAAGAACAAGAACAGAAAGAACAAAAGTGAMATAATGAGAAAGAAAGAGGGATAAAACAACAAATGGGTATCAAAGATTGAATCTTTTTTCTTTTAACAAAATTTGGGAAACACAAAATCTAAGAGTTAGTGAAGTAAAAATAGGAAGTTAGAAAGGCTTTTTCAGAAATCTGAGGGACCCACAATGGTAGATCTTTGAGAGAGAGAGAAGGGTAGATTTGAAGTTGCGTGAACAGTGATTGTGTTTTTGGCTGCTTCAAGCAGAAGAAGAGCAGAAGAGAGGAGAGAAGGAGAAGGAAGACTGAACCACAGAAATGTTGGAGATTTTTCAATTGTTTTTTTGTTGTTATGAAAAATTGAGAAAAAGAACTAATTAAAAAATTAATAAGGTCGGGAAATGGAATTAATTTTAGTGTTGGTTGTATTAATTTGCTGCAACTGTACTCCACATAATTTGATTGAGGATAATGACAGCTTAGACATTGAAAGAAAAAGTGGAAACTTTTTTCTTAAAAATTCCAAGAGAAATAGAAGATAAATGGAAATTATCGAAAGTACATGTCACAACTCAGCATAGACAAAGCACTATTTAGTATGTCATCTCAAAATGGAAAAAAAAGAAGTACAATTACTTTGTGTTTCCATATAACAAGGGCTACTAATACTATGTATAACTGTATAAMTCCCCTAAAAAAAATACTCCCTCCGTTTTTTTAGATGTTCCATARTATTTTGGAACGATTTWTAAGAGTTGATTGAGTTGAATAAAATAGTTGAGTAAGTTGGGTAAAAAGTTGAATAAGTTAGGTAAAAGAGTAAATGTGTGAATGAAATTTTATAGGAAATATTAATTTTGGGTGAATAGATTGAGTAAAATAATGAAAYTTGACTTTAGAAATGAGTAATTCATTAATGTTAGAGTAAATAAAGTAGGTAAAAGGTAAAAAAGTTATTTTTAGATTGGTTTGAAACATCTATTTGAAAACGGCCCAAAAAGAAAACTAAAACAACTAAAAAAAACGGAMGGAGTATTATGTTTAGGGTCRGTTTACATTAATTGAAATTAATTGAACTGAATTGAACGAAGCTGAACTGAATTATTTAACTTATGATTAATATTGTTAATTTTTGATTAATAATGTAAATTATTCAGATCATAGATTGTGAGATGGTGAGAAGGTCTTGATATCCAAACAACAAAAAAAGTGAACATGAAATTACTGTTCATAATGAACAGTGAACGGACACCATTGCCCTTACCTCACGCCACGTCAGCTGCCAACTGTTGCCTTCCTTCTCATCCAAACGCTTCTTCAAAACAGTGTCGCAGCAAGTTTCATCGCTCCCTCCCACCTCCTCCTTCGCCATTTTCGTTGCAATTTTGATTTTTTTTTTCCCTTGCGACGGTCCTCTCTCTAATTCTCCGTCGTTTTTCGTCACCGTCTCACCGCCGTTGTTCCTTTACGATTTCATCGGGTCGTGTGTGTGGTCCGCAACAAGTCGGGTGTCTGCTACCCATGGCCGATTGAAAAGGGGATTGGAAGTTAATGTTCGTTGTTTGGGGGCTTAAGGAGGAGCTCTGGTGCTGGGTTTCGCAAGTAAGAGTTCTTGAATTACGGTTCATATTTCGGATTTCATTGTAATTAGGGTTCAAATTTCGAATTTTATTGTTGAATTAGGGTTTGATTTTTTGTAGATCTAGGGTTTTATCAATGAATTCCGAAATTCCTAATTTTGGGTTTTCTTTATTTTGATTTWGGGGTTTTCGTAACTCTGATTTTCGGGTTTTGATTTGAGATTTTCGTTGTCTATTTTGGGTGTTTTAGGGATCGAGGGTTTGTTGAGGGTTTTCTGGGTTTAGGGTTTGCTAACCTTCTCTTTTTTTGGATTGTTTTGTTTCGAGCTAGGGTTTGCTCTTACGACTAGATCTGTAAGCTCCAATGTCGTGTAGGTAGGTTTATCGGTTTTGCTTTTTTTTTTAAGTGTTTGTTTAATTTGTTTAATCGATTGTTTTTTTTTAATTGGGTTTTATGGAAATGATTTTGCTTTTGAGGGTTTCGGTTATGGRTGTRAAAATTTCAGTCCACTTCCTCGTTTATGGGTTTTGATTTTGCTCAATTTTGGTTAGATCTTGAATTCTTTGTTTGGAAAGGTAAGGTTTTACCCAATTTATCAATTTAGGATTTTCGATTTGAGGTTTTTATCACTTTTTTATTTAATGGACAGAGTACTTAGGTCTATAAGACATGCGACCGATAGGGTTCAAAAAGTCATTCCAAGTCGAGAATTTRTGTTGTAAATCATAGTTTASGGTTCGTTTTGGGGTTTTCCATGGTCTYGAGCTCTATCTATGTTGGTTGCATGCGACCTATGGGACCGAAAAAAAGTTCTTTCAAGGTGAGAAATTGTTTTTCGATACTTTGATTTTGGGATTTTTGTTACTTTGATTTTAGGGGTTTTCGTTACTTTGGTTTTGGGGTTTCGTTACTTTGATTTTAGGGTTTTGGTTGTTATTTTTGGGTGTTGATCTGTTTGATTTCATCTCTATTATTGATTGTTTGATTTTAATATTATAATTTTGGTAAATTCAATCAAATTCAGGTGGTGATTGGTAAATTAGGGTTTAAAATTTAAAAAAAAAATGTTGGAGTTTAAAATTTGAGAGAGTTCTATTATGCATGTTAATTATGTAATGGGTTTTCTGCTGACATAAGGTTGGGAATTAAGGATATCAGTTTGATTATTGTATTGTTTCAACTTGGGGAATGTTTGAATTTCTGAATTCTTTATATGATTGATTTTGACTTATATTTGGAATCTATGATTTGATACCCACTGTATTATGAATTACTTGTTGCAATGCCATTCATAAAGCAAAATTTCCTGAGGTTAGGGACAACTTGTACTTTGATAGGCTTACCCAATTAAACAGATCAACGACAAGGGGTGATGAAAAGGATATACTGATTTCAAAATACATTGATAGTTGGAGGCTGGCTTTATAATGTGAATGTAATCCTTCAASTTGGTAAAGTGGCTTAAGTTTTGATTCGTTAGGACTGTTCTTGTTGCCGAACTTCTGCAAAATGTCCAAAAGCCATTTGATTTTCATTTCATTTTCTGAATCGCAGTCAGGAAATAACACAAGGTCTTAGGAGATCTACTCYTGTTGTGCACATGGCAGAAGAAAAATTGCTTCATTTTGCAAGCATAACATCATCAGGTTAGCATATTATGTCCCCTAAAAAAAGTGATTGACTCTATTTAGTGCTTTCCTAATTACCTTGAACTTGGAATTTATACTTCATCTTCACTTCATTAGTACCAATGCAGATGGATAACATCAACGTAACCACAACAGTTGAACATGCYTTAGCTAGAATAGCAAAAGGCATACGAAAGGGCATAGTAAAAGGTCGTGCAGTGCTACAAGCAATTTTTGCTCTTACCGGATTTTCTAGGTTGGCTTCCAATTTTTTATCAAACAGGTCTAAACATAGATCCTTGAACAAKTAATTTAAATGTCGATCTTGCTTTTGTACAATTGTACATAAGGATATATGATTTCCTTGATTTTAGCCTTACAGGCAACATCTTTTTGATAGTCTAATCTTTCACTATCAAATACATTTTATGTTACTGTATCGAGTATCGACTACCAACCAAAGAATTTCTGGTGGTTTCAGTTGCTTGTGTTGTATGCTTGTATCATCAGTCAAATTTATTTGATGCATTTGGCTTAGACTGAAGTACCATATTTTTTCCTCTTACGGTTTCTTTGTTGTTTTGGAAGGATTTCCTTGTTCTGTCGCTTCCAATATGGGTTTTTTTTTCATGTTGTGTCAAATTGGTTCAATTAGAGAATAAGTGTGGTTAATGAATGGCTGATAAATGGCTCTTAATTTTTCTGTTTAGCAGGGTTTTTTTTAAAAACAATTAAGAGACTTATTAAGTTTATTTTGAGGATTCTCTGGTTTCCTAATTGTTTAGCTTCTTATGATAGTTTAGTTTAATTAATTAATTGATTTGGGGTTTGCCAATTGTACGCTTTATTCATGTTGGAGTGGTTGAGGATTTCATTATTGAGTTTTGATTGTGTATTTGGGGTTTCATTGGAGCTTCATGAGATGGTAGTCAACACGTTGAACCACTTCGAAACAGCATCCCAATAGCTGCAGTCACAGAGAGTGAAAAAGTGTTAACCATGATTTAAATAAATCAATCAGCTTAATACTTTTCAACACACATGAATTATAGGATTTTGCTTTTGGACCCATAAGTCACTAGACACCCACAACTCGAATTCAACCAACTCGGGAGCCTATTTCACATTGCTATCCTTTTTCAGATCTACACACTTTCAGAAGAACCTGACCAAAAACTAGTATGACCGAGAGAAACGCGAAGAACATAGACAATGCAGTTCTGGGGATTTATATCGACATATGGGGATTTTGTAGACGAATTGCTGCATACCTTATCAAGCGATTCTTGAGCACCACGCTTTACTCATTCAACTGCAGAAGCTGAATTATCAAACATTAGGTTCAACAAAGGCAATTACAGGCCAACCAAAACAAGAACCTCATAGTCCAGCCTAACACACCTTCTCCACCGGCCCTCGACATACTCAGCTAGCATTAACTGGTTAATTGGTTGGATCTTTATGCAAACACACACTGCAACGACGCAAATAAGGAACGACCTGAAACATGACAACCCACATTCCGCCAGCATTCGTTAGAATCTTTATAACACGGTGACGATCCAATTAGCAAGTTGGGCAATTAGTACATTAACGACTTGGATCGTAAAAACAGTTCACCTACAGTCCTTTTATCTACATATGACTGCACAATAACCTTGAAGCAAAAAAATAAAATATAAACCTCAATTTCTACAAAAATCTACCCCTCGGCTTTCAGTCCACATGTACCCTTATAACTCCCTCCCTCTCCTATCATCATTAACCCATCAGACCCTCCCTCATCTGCAAACACATCAGCCCTCTCTAACATCACACTCGCTAATCCTTGTCCCATTAGTGATATCTTTCTGTCATATCAGACCACAAATCTAGCATTATAGAAACATGCAATACAACAGACCAATACACAATCCCTGCATGCTTCTCTTTGCCTTTACTTTGGTTTATGGCTGACTCCAAGTCTTCTAATTATGATCAGGAAAAATAGAACACTCCACTCTCAACTGGACACTTAACAGTATCTGGACTAACACTTACTGCCTACGAAATCAAATGAATAAGAAACAAGCTTCTGCATCATAAGACATTGCACATCCCAACCACCACACTATAAAACTCTCAAGTCTAACCACAGCTTAAAAAACCACATACGCACCCACCTATTAATACCCACCTAATCTCATCCCCAACCTCAAACCCTATTCACTCACACACCCCGACCTAACTAATACCCACGAAACAACACCAACTTTCAAACAAATGCAACAACGACACCAGCATGCAGATATCTACAAAGCTTGCATCAAAGCAATGCATCTTCCGTAAACCAATTTACGAAGATAAACAAAACATTCACACCCACTTCTCACCTGAAATTCTTACACATCCTCTACCTACAAACACGCCAAGCGAGTATGAAGAACCGCCACCAAAATCGAACCCTCTATTTTCATCCGTAAGCTCCATTTTGTTCGACCTTGGTGAGCAATTAAAATCACACCTACGAGTACATCAGAAATCGCAAGAGCTACTCAATGGTACAAACAATTTCGCTCTAGAATAATGTTTGATTCAAACTAAATATTTTCATTGAACAATTTTTATAGCCAATTTCCTCTCTACTGGGGACCACAAGAATAAATCTTCTAAGCAAGCCACAACCGCTCAAAAGCATTCACCAGGATGGAGGATTGAATCTATTCAATGGGTAACATGACCACAAAATTCCTTAGAGTGTAAACTTGTAACAGTGCAACACATCTGACCCCGATCAACGCACATATAAGTCATAAATTACATACTTAAAATCACAAAAAATCAATTTAAAGCTAAATTTAGTTGCAGCTCTACACACCCTCCTGAAAGAAAAGTATGGTGATTCAATATCTAGTTTGTCCACGGCACGCTGACTTGATGTTCTAAGTTGTTCTGCTTGCTAGGAACGAGACGAAACACCAGGCATTGCGTTCAAGTGCACTCTTCCTGTATATAAATGAGCGCTACCTGCAAAACATTAATAGCTTCAATCGCTCAGGATTGGGAAATATCAAGCAACAATTAGACTATTCTTCTTCACAATTTGATTCAACCTTGCTCTGGAACCTGGGAAGCTTCATATATAATACAATGATTTTGGATTCTAACATATCACTTATTATTCAATAAAGACGTTCTTTTGCTATAATAAAACCTTAATGGAATTACATGATGAAACAATTCAGTGGTCCTAATTATCAGAAAATTAATGAATAATTTTGACATTTCTTTCTAATTTCAACCTTAATGAAATACAATAGGATGAAATAATCAACATATCCACATCATTACCATTATTACTAGCTCATAATTCAGGACGCAAAGTCACAATTTCAGAACTTCGACCCTGTACATAGCATTAGCCCATATTGTTCCGCTATCACCACTTAACAATGATTACCGTTGACAACTACAACAAACATTACATTACCAAAAAACACACCGAGAATATCAAGAAAAACACTGAACTTACATTGACCTTACTGACCATCTTCACCCGTACCAACCTTACTTCTTGGCAGCATATTGTGCCACTCAATTCAACTACCACCCAACTGTTAAATACCTTAGGTATATTTCAGGTCAAAATGAATCACAAAATTAACAATAGCCGATTTACAACAGAGAAATCGAGCACACATCAACAATCAAAGCAAAGAGCCAAATTATGCTACGTCAGAAATCGAACAAAAAAACTAACCCATAGATTATCCACCCAAGAATTAGTAAAATTACCTTTATCTTCTACTTGTATGCTGAATTCTGAGCGCATCCAATGCGATTCAGTAACCATACTTCTCCCATAAGAATGCTGGTAAGTCCACAAGAAGCTTAACCACAGCAGCATTTCCATGAGAATGAGCAACAGTAGTGAAGCTTTAGGGTATTCTATACCATAAGTTAAATGCCAAAGATAGACTAAGATATACTATCAAGGCCCTGCCCAATTTGATAAACATATGATAACTAAAACACAGACCTGTAATTAAATAAAAAGTGAAAATCAGCAATAAAAAGCAACTAAAAAGGCAAATAAATAACCAGGAATAAAAAAATTAGCCAAGGAGGTTATCAACGTAGACATACAAAATCGACTTAAGCCTTCAAGCTTCTCATTTAGGGAAAAACCAAAAATAAGATGAAACTTTGAACGAGACCCATCAAATGATGGCTTCATGCCAACGAACACAGAGTCTTTCACCAATCTCTGATCTGAAAGCATAAATTTTTCATTCATCCTACATTTATATAGTACGTATACCATATATTGCACAGTGGTATACCAAAGTTGCAACTAATGCAATAATAGACAAGCCAAACATCAATCACGACTGATAACCCTAAACAAACATCACACAAACAAAGCGGAGAATATATCAAGAGAAAACTGAACTTACATTGAACTTACGAGTTACGACCAACTTCACTAAACCCTCACTTCTTGAGCAGCAAAATTTTCTGCACCAATTTCAACCTGCCACCACGAAACTAAAAAATACCTCTGTCATATTTCAATTCTAAATGCAACCAAAAATAAAATAGGCACAAACTTCAAGTTAAATCGGCATAAATTCAAAAACCCAAGCAAAAGGAGCACAAATTGATGAGCAGAACCATTCTGCCCCCAAGTCCCCCATACCTGACTCAGAATTCTTCATTGTTATGGCTATCAATAATTTAGCAATAAATTGGAACATAAGACCAACAATTGACTAAAATCAGAGCAAATACAGTCCATACCTAAAAGGCTAGGGTACCTCTTTGATTGGGAAAACCTTACAGATATGAGACTCCATTCTGCTTTACAGATACAGCAGCACAAATTGTCTGCCCTCCTTGCAGGCTGTATAAAACAGAAAATTATAGAATGATATTTTAAAATTCAAAAACACACTCGACCAAAGAGTTAACACTGCAAGGCATTGAAAGAAGGAACCAAATAGTAGCATTTTAAAAGGTTCGTCGCCAACTAGAACCTCTGTATGTAAGAATCCCAATTACCATGGTATGTTTCATGTATTTCAAACTATCAGTACAGATTTTATTTGATATACATATGTAAGCCAAACCATTCCAAACAGCATTGAGTATTATTAACTCTCATGCCTACATTCAAAATTACACAAATGAGTATTAATTCACAAGCTGTGATTATCCAAGTGCTACCAACACACAAAAGAACAATGTTTTTCGTCAATTGACACTTGACCGTTTATTGTAAGACTAAACGAGAAATTCTGAGACCTTAATATGTTAAGAAGCTTAATGTTCAGAAACACTACATTATATCATGCTATTAATTGAGTAATAAGGGAATGATAAAAATCTTTTTAAAAATCGCAAAAAAATAAGCGAGGGACTATTACTTTCCTCCGTAAAAGTATGCTACTTCTTTCCAGGTTACCAATCGAGAATTTCCGTTCAATAGCTAAGTGTACAAAAAACAGGGAGGCACCCTTAGCTAATATCTTTATTGGTGAAATGTAACCTTTATTTCTGAAGACCCCCTCACGCCCATGTTTCAGTCTAGAGGTAAAATCTATGAGGCACATAAGGATTGCAAGCACCCTTCTCAATTATAAAATGAAGTTAAGCTATACATCCATATGTGTTCTTTATAAAACAAATTCACTCAAAGAGTAAAATGACACAATTTTGAAATTTTTAATGTGCTCATCAACAGCATAAAC
>SNQN01001290.1:0-11263 GCA_008642245.1 Bassia scoparia
CCCCTCAACATCATAGATGTCAGCAAAATGGTCAATAAAATTATCAAGAATAAAACAAATGATAGATTTCAGAACAAAGGAATTTTATGCACATATAATTGAYATAAAAACGGATCATACATSATGCAGAAGTATACAYTAATTAATAAAATGTTTCCAATCTAAAAWCACTGACTTGTTGAAAAATTGAAACRCAGACAATTTGATGGAGTTGAAGGGAACATTCAAAGAAATATGGAGTATGAAAAAAACCAACCATGAGCCCTAGAAGTCAAATTGAAGTCAATGAAAGAAAGAATGTTTCGATTCCAAAGAAATGGATGCCTACTATCTGCTAGCTATCAAGGTAATATTGCTAGGCAGAAGTGCAATAGTAAAGCAAAGCTTTGTCAGGGTTGCTTCAAAACATTCAGACACAATAGTATCTTAATGACAGGAAARTATATATGCAAAATAGGTTTACATGTTATATAAATACAATGTTATTACCTTGTTGATATCCAAGAGATTTTCGGGGAGTAGCTGGACCAATCCGCATTGGCCTAGTTGAGCAATACACACCATTCATTTCAGACATAGCTTGAGTCCTCTCACTATCATCCCCGAATCTAACAAATCCATAGCCTTTAGATCGACCAGTATTGGCGTCAATCACAACTTTTGCAGCCTTAACAGAGGGAAATTTAGTGGCAAACAGTTCATGTAACATTGTATCAGTCACATCTGCTGCTAAATCTCCTACGAATATAGAAAGATCAGAACCATTATCTGTGCGCTTATCACCCATACTAAAGGTAGCCCAATTCAGACGGAAAGGCTGCTCTGAGTTAGGCATCATGATGCCAGCGTAATTCTGCAGAACTTTTTCTGCAGTTGCATGAGAATGGAATTCGACAAATCCATATCCTTCTGGTGTACCAGTCTGTTTATTGCGGATAATCTTAACTGAAGCTATCTGTAACAATAACAAATTTGAAGTAMGTTAGAAATCATGAATTATCAAATTTACAATCACATATTAGTATGTCTGATCCAATACCACCTAATTAGTAGATAGAATCATGTAACTCATGCACATTCAATCGTTAACAGCTGCAAAAYAGTACGCCACAAGTAAAAAAYGGAATGAACTSATTCTCCCCTCAAAAATCATACTCAAAACAAGATTGTCATCAATTATAACGCAAAGAAAACAACATYGAAGATTAAAACAAGTTTATCAGAACACTTAGCACACTATTGGAAGAACAAGTTTCACTTAGATTGATTAATTGTTCTCCAAAAGTTGCTGCAGTTGGTTCGCGAAGCCACAAAACAGTTACTAGCAATCTTATTAGCATACATAGAATTAAGCACAGATGACAACTACTCTGCACAATGTTTTCAAGAGCAAAACGCGAGTGCGTGTAGCGAGAGAGATGAGCGAGTGAGTCACATCTATAGAAAAATTTGAACTTAAAAATTGTTTTAATCTAATCATATGATAGCAATTAAGCATATCAAGTTCTAACAATTTACTAAATGGAACTAACCAATTCAACCAACTTTACTGTAAAATAGCTACAAGTCCTAGTATTCAACATTGTATGAGAAAAAGGTTGCCAAAAATATATTACTTTCAATTTGGAATTCCATCAAAAACAATAACTTTAATTCCAAACATATTTCACGATGATATCCAGACATTTGACTTCCAAACTTTCACTAGAAAAAATGATTGCTGAAAAAAACAGGCTTGGTTTCAAATAAACCACTAAAAAATACTCCGAGTCATACGAAACCCAATCTAAATCAACGGAAACTAATATAAGAGAATTATAATGCTGAATTGCAATTCTTCCATTAATGAAACCCGATCAAATCGCTTTTTATTCAACAGCCAATAAAACAATTCATCCAATTCATCAATGAAATCATCCGAAAAAACCAGAAAATTGCATAAAAAAATTATGCATCTATGTTTGAATAAATATAAAGCAAATAAAGCATACAAATGTATAGAACAAATAATCAAAAAAGTCAAACGCAAAAAATTGGAAAAATCAAAATAAAAATTAAAAAAATGAAAGAAAAAGACCTGTCAGAGAAAGCAAAACAATTATTGAGGTAGACTCATACATCCAAATGAAGTCACACCCATATAGTTTTATTCTTCAGCACTAACCATCATTGTTCTATTTTGTAGTGTTACCATGTTATTTTCGTTGTCTTATATTGTTGTGTTATTGTTTCATTAGATATTATGGTTCCTTGATTATATTGTGGTTGTGGAAATTTGTGAGTTAGCGTACGTTATGGGGGCTGATGAGGGGGGACTGCATATAGGGTGTGACCGCCCATGTAGTGAGGCCGGAGGTAATTTTAGCTGAGCGAACTGGATTATCATTTGGTGTTGCATTACCATGGCTGCGCAGTACTGCATCAAACGCCCCACCGGCGGGCGTACCGCTTGCTGCGCTGAGGCTGAAGGCTGGGGACGATACGGCGTGTTGTCGGGTTATTTGCCATCGACGTGGAGCTCACTCGCCTCCAATATTTGATTTCCTAACCTTAACTTCTGTATATTACTCCACAACAAGTGAGTTGGTTTTTGTAGATTTGGTTTTAAGAGAGGCTGCAAAGAGAAGAAGGGTTTAGTTTGAGGCTGAAAGAATGGAAAGATTGGGTGAGTGTGAATTTAGTAATAGATGATGATTTTTTATTTTATTTTTAGAGGAAAAATAAATAAATGAAAATGAGATTTGTTGTGGTGCAGCATAAGCGTCATTTCGCAACCGATTGATTGAAAGAGTGCAGTCTGATCTCCGCTCTTATTGTACGGTGGAGCTTTGTTGCAACCCATGTTGTCAATTTGCCAATTGTGTTTTTACTCCTTACTAGTACTACTACTGCTCTCCTCTCTCCCTTTGTGTTTTATAAAACTATTCAATCAAATTGTTATCATCATTGCAAATTTATTTCATTTTTGTAAACCTATATATATATTTATTATGTGTTTTTAAAAATAAATTAATTGAATTTCAAACAAAAAAAATTGCTCACTTTAGTACATCATTTGTGTTAGGTAAAATTTTTTTGTTGTACAACAACATAGTTTATAATTAAAAAATGAGAATATAATTATTGCATTCATAGGAGGGTCGCCAACTCCACCTTTATCCTTGAGGTGAGAGTGTATTTAATATGTATGTTAATATAATACAATGACATTATGTATTCATTTATGATTGAAGTTTGATTAAAAAATTTGGAAAACCTAATTTGGTGAATAGATGATTAAAGTACTGAAAAATAAGATAAGTTACTTTAGATTGAGTAATTCATTAATCTAAATAAATGAATAAAAAAGTAAAAAAAATATTTTTAGATTGGTTAATCAACTAATAGAAACATCGAAAAGTGAACAACTTAAAAATAGAGGAGTAATAATGTATTGAGGTTTTTTTACTTGTTAATTGAATAACCTCCATTAATGCGACCTCATGATTTTAAATTTTTTGAAATATTTTTAACTATCACATTTTTTTGATTGGAAAAAATTTGTCTATTATTGTAAATTATATTTTAATTGAACATATGTAAAATAATAAAGACGTATGCTCAGCTACCAATTCTCGAGTTCATGATTAGACAAAACATTGATGAATAATCATGTAAATTTAGTAATATCGTTATATACGGAGTCAAACTATACTATAATAAGAGAAAGTTAACCTCACCTTTGATCTTTTCGTCAAAGTCGAATTAATATTTACTCCCTCCGTAACGCAATAAAAATACAAGTGATTTTTCATGTAGAAAGAGATTTAAAAACGAGCAAATTAATTAAAATTATTTTAACTAATTGTTTAAATACGTGAAAAATTATATAGTTATTTTATTGCGCGAGGTAGTTTGTTACTAAAATAAAACATTCATTTACATGTGAAAAAATTAGAATTTTTATTAATAAAAAAATAAAAAAAAAAAAAAAAAAAATTGTTGAAGTAATAAGTTGAGTGAACATGTAATTAGCGAGTAAAAAGGAGATAGAAAGTTAGGAGTAGGCCTAGAGTAGTAACCCCATTTAGTTACTGACATATAATTCAGTAAAACAATATTCCCGATTGATGGATTTTACCGTTTAAAGATGGACGTAGATTGTGGAAAACTGACGTTTCTTATATTTAAGGATTTCACTTCATGTCTCATGATTAAACTCCTATCACTTAATGGCTGCGAGAATGCATGATACAGATATTTATTTATACATCTCATCTCATCTTTACTCCGTAGTTGAGTTGATTAGATTTATTCTGGATCTTTGGATATGCAACCAAATTAAATAATATTTTATAAATATTGCGGTGGCTGCTTTTGTTTCACCAGCAAACCAAAACCCTAATTTTCAGTAGCCACCCTTCCKMACTTTGGACGCCTTCTATTTTTGCTATGTTACTTAGCAATTGCCGTTATTCATGCCTTGTTCATACCATTTATTGTGTCTTTTGCTACACTCATTTGTCTCTTCTACCCTTTTCCTATTTCCTATTTCCTATTTTTTATGTTACACACTAGTGAATGAAAGGGTATGATAGATCTCACACGCATGTGGGATCTAAAATGTCCACACAAGGACAAAATGTTTATTTCAACCTCACATTTGTATTTACTAGTCTTATAAACATGCGATGTGTGCGTGTATTTATTAAAATGTTGCAGTGATGTATGATTTGTTTAGTTACTATGAATTTTATTTATTTGTGATTGGATCTTGATTATAAAAAAAGAATTTACTGATATTACAAAATAGTTTAAGTTGATTTTATATAAATTCAAAAAATGACAGTTTTTTGTGCAAAAATAAATTAATTAAATTAGATATACGTGATTTGATGGTTTAATTTTGAAATTTTATATGTTATTGCATTAATTGATTGACTTATGGGACAAAATTAAATAAGGTGACATTAATTGATCTAAATTAGTGACTTCCTTTTTTCATTTAATTTGGTTAATCTAATTATGTCTCATATATTTGAATTGATTGAATAATCATTAACCAATATGGTCATTTTATGCATAAATTTATGGCGTATTGTGTAATATGCATAAGTATTATGGGTAGATTAGGAATTTCAAAGGGGACGCCATTACTCCCCCTTCACTTATATAATAAAGATATACTTCCTTCGTAAATTGCATTACTTTGGTTTTTTCGGAAATCGAGACAAAATTTGGTGAGTGATGAGGTGTGTAAGTGGAGACCAAAAAGAGAGATAAAATGATTAAAGTATGTGTATTGATGAATATTTTAATAAAGTAGTGGGAGAAAAAAATAGTATTTTAATTGTGGACCGCCTCACATAAAAGAGAGAAGAATAAATATTTTAATTTTAGTCCCCACACCAWAATTGGAAAGAAAGTAAAGTGAGGCAATTATTCTGAAATTTCCCTAAAAGGAAACCGAGGCAATTTTTAAGAAACGGAGGAAGTATCTATATTAAAGCAATTCCCACTGACATAATTTTTCCCWCCCAAACTTATTACTTTTTTTTATTTTTTTTAACATTACATTTATTTCATGAGCAATTTTCTAGATACCCTTATTTCATTGTTGACATTTTATAATCATATTGTGCGAACAATTTTATAACTCCATATTTTTAAAACTGAATAAATTAWATTAATTTGATTTGTTAATCATTTTTCAAATTTTAATTAATAATTACTAAGGCGGTAAGGCCTTGTTCTTTTAGGCTGAAATAAACTAAACTAAATTGGAGTGTATTGAAGTTGGTTAAAGTCAACAAAAGTTAGTTAAATTGGATGAATTGAAGTGGGCTGAACTCAACTGAAGTTAGTTWAATTGAAGTGGGCTGAACTCAACTAAATTGAACTGAATTGAGCTTGAGTAAGATGAACTGAGTTGAAGTAGCTGACATAGAAGTAAGCTGAAGCAACTAAAAGAGCTGAATTGAACTGAAGTTGGATGAAGTGAGCTGAATGGAACTGAACTAAAAAAATTGACTAAACCGAAGTACCATAAAATTAAGCTCAAAATAATAGGGTTTAACTCATATTGCATTTCTTAATTAAAATTACTTAAATTAAAAATCCGAGCATTTGTTCGGGTATTAYCTATTTACAATATTCAAAAGTCAATTTACAACATTCGAAATTTGGACCCACCAAAAAAACTACACCACCAAAATATTATTTTAAACTATTACAATTTGACACCATTCGACCAAAAAAACTACACCAACAAAAAATTATTTTAAACCATTACAATTTGACACCGTTCGACAATTATTTTACAACATTCAAAAAGTATTTACAACATTACAATAGAGTAAAACACCATAACAAAAAGCAATATTATGCGTTGGGCTTTGTTATCCCAGCAAAGTGTTGGAACATGACTTCAATTCCTCGAGAAGGTACGTAGGTAAACTTTTTTCGTATTCTATCCCCAACATGATGGGTCGTTATGAAAAATTAATTGAGTGTTGCTATATTACAGGATCGATATCACTGTAAAACTAGTTTTTTTCCCAGCTAGCGTTACCCGCGTAGTGTTTTATTTGTTTAATTATCATGTATACAACGCATCTAAAGACTTGGGAGCTAATTAACGGTTCCTTAGCTGAAGAGTTTATTGGTGAACAATGGAAAAAAATTGTTAATAATGAAGGTTAATGATATGTAACCTATATTGGTTATGTAATGAAAAGGAACACCAAAAGGTTAGCAATTTATTGTATAAAAATAATAATAAAAAAAAAGAATGAAGGAAATGATGTGAAGCAGCTGGCCCTAGGGAAGAAAGTGAATTGGATGGGAGATAATAATGATGTGCCACATGGATTTTGGGGGAGTTTTAATTAATAGACGAGTAGTAGATTGTAAGATTACACTCAAATAGTAGACAAAATCAACCATTTGACATCACAGTAAAATGAATACTTAAGTAAAGAAAAATACATTGCCACAATATAATCATTAATTTTGGGGGAAATGAAATATAAATAAAAACACTAAAAAGAAATTAAAGAGAGTATAATAAGGACATAAACTCAAATCCCAATTAAGTAGAAATGGTGAAAAAAAACACAACCAAAAAAATAATAAAAAAACTGCGTGCAAAAGACAATGACAACATAAAAGAGTAATAATTGAATTTTTTTTAGAAGAAAATGAATATATAGTCTCAACGTAAAAGGTATTAAATCAATCGGAAAAAAATGATAAAAGTTAGAATGCAAAGAGGGTACCTAAACCTAAAAATACAAAATACAAGAACACCTAGTGAACAACTAATTCTATATCTATTTAGTAAAAAACCGAGGCAAAGCTTACATCATCTCTTCCTCTAATTGGACAGTATAACCACTTTTTAATATCTTTTAGGTTTTTCAAAACTCTTATTTTACTATAACTCCTACTACATAAGTTTTTTTTAAGTTTTAATCGTTCAACGATTTATATTATATTATGACAAATAATTTTAATTTGGATAAAAAAATTATGCGGCCCTTTTTCCCACTTTCATTAATATTCATCACTTTTTACCTTTAAAAGTCAAAGAAATATTTTTTAAATGACTAATTTTCTCTTAAATTCCCACCATTTACACCCAATTTCTTAAAATTCACCCACATTTCAAACGCAAACAATTATTTAAAGACGAAAAAGAGTAATATAATGTAGGTTGAGCCATGTTTTTTATGATCGATTTAATATTACTCAAGACTAATTATTTTGACAATTTTTCTTATAAACCTATATTAATAACTTTACAAAACACGGGCATTGCCCGTGATATTAATATTAGTGAGTTATAAATTTTTAGTAACATGAAAAAACCTACACAAAAGGTTATAGAACATGAATAGAAAAGGACACATGTCATAATTAAAAATAAACATAAAAACAGGACGCTTGTCGCTGTATCGCATTTTTGTTAAACACTTTCGTGAATTGTATGTTTTTCGTAGAATGACATTCATCATTTTCAACTCCCTTTAATTAACATATACTCCCTCAAAATGTTAATGAATGTGATGTGTATTACTATTTGAAGGAAAACTTATGAATAATGCAATATAATGTGTGTGAGTCAAAGAGGAAATATTGTTTCGAGACAGTAGTGTTTTTACATTTTTTTTCTACAAACATAACGACATTTAGGAGTATAATTTAAATTTAAAATTTTTAGTTTATTAAACTAAAAAAAAATAAATACGAAATTATATTAAAAAAATATTGATTCTCTTTCTATTTATTTCATACGATTAAATAACAAGGTAAGAAATGCACACAATTGCATGCATAGTCTCAATCGTTTTTATATGTATTAATTTTAAATTTTTATTATTATTTTTGAGTAAAAATTATTTTCTACTATTTTGTTGTGAATGAAATAAATAGGTTTTTCTCTTTGTGTTTAGATTATCATAACATAGATAAAATAGATGAAGATAAAACTTTTTATATTTTTATATATTTTTCTATTTTACCACTTTGTATTATACGGGACTCAATAAGTACATAGAATTTTTAATTTTCTGTTTTATTTTTATACATATTTATTATGAATTAATAATTATTATTCATATAATATTTTTTTTTTAAAAAGTAACATTTCTATTTTTCTCAAATAAGATCGATATTTTATGGCTTTTTTAGAATTAAATTTTTGTCAGGGTTTGAATTCATTTTTTTTTGTTTATTTTACAGTATTTATTTTTTGTTTTAGTAAATCAAGATTTTTTTACGTTAATTTAATTCCTATTTTTCAGTTTTTTAGTTTCTTCAACTTTTTACTCCCTCCATAATATAATTCTCGCACACAGTTGATTTTTCATGTATTTTGGAAGAGATTTAAACCTAGTAAATGATCAAATTAATCCAACAATTAATCTACAATAATGAAGACTAAAATGATCATATTTTATTGGTGTCTAAATTACTTTGCTATATAATTTGATCGCTTACTAGGGTTAAATTTCTTCCTCAAAATATCGTGAAAAGTCAAATGTTGCGAGAATTATGTTATGGAGGGAGTAGTTGTTTTAGTCCTTCATGACATTTTTATTGTTTTAAATTCTTTGGAAAGATATAACTTTTTTTTAATTCTATTGTTTGTTGTTTATTGTTAAGTTGTTATAAATATATCAGATGTGGTTACTTGATTATATCTCAATATTTCGTAATCCTCACTATTTTTTTCTTAATTGAATTTCGTAAATATTTTATATTTTATATACTTTTTTATTAAAGAATTTAGAATTTATATCTTTGAGGGTTACAAAAGGTATTCGCGCACACAAATATTGATCAAATTGGGGTGTTTGCTTTATAATATAACATAGATATTATTCCACTAATAATTGTTAAGTTATTATTATTTATATTCTTTTCCCATATCAACTTTCCAATTAATGAGTTAATAACAAGATTTTTTTGAAAATAAATTCTTTAGTATTAAATCGAATCGGATCCGGATATTCGAAAAATTGGAATGTGTAATCCGAATTTGATCCGATTTTAACAAGAAAAATAGATCGGATATTTGATCCATTTTCTTTTGGATTGGATATATCCAATAATCGGATTAATAAATCGTATACCGGACCGGAAATTCGGTTATCCATTTTTTCCCCTGTTGTAAGCTACAATTCTACTGATTGCACCTGCTYCAATTTGACCAATTCTTTGTCTAATTTGACCAATTGAAGTACTAAACCTTAKATTCGAGTTTCTTTAAACACGTTTTGAAATTATTAAATTGATTGAACGAGAAGATATCATAATTGAGGGTCTATTTGGGGAAAATATATGGGGAAACAAAATAAGCATCGAGTGAAGAATTCTAAGAGTGATTTTAGAGAAATTGTAAGATGATTAATCAGAAAGTAAATGACGGTGAGAAAATTAATGGAAAATATTAAGAGGAAAAATAAGGAAGAGGAAGTCAAAAAGGTTGTTCATGCATACGTGAAAGTGAAGTGAAGATAGATAACATTGATAATGTTAAAKTTTTTTAAAAGGATGTGGGCCCCACAAAAGGGGCTCTGTGTCGGTTGCCCATGGAGCACCTCCTAAGGATTGGGTCTGATGTTAGTTATTTGGGGAGATTCTTACTTAGAAGAATAGAGTGATAGAGAGGAAGCAAATGTATGCATGAATGCACTTCTAGGTGGAGAAGTAGACCATTTCAGAGAACCAAACACAACTATGTCTCATGACAGGAAGCATTTCATCAAAAGATAATCAAGTAACTATTCTTAAATGCAACAACATATGAGATATTGAGAAAGAGATGAGTTACTTGAATTTATTATATCTGCAACTAGAAAAAATGTATAAGGTGGTATTGTGGATTAAGCTAACAAAAAGAAGCTAAGTTAAAAGAAGTAAATATATAGAAATTTAGACATAAGTGAGGCTCAGTTTGTTGAATTGGAATTTGTTTGTACAKAACGAAAAGAAAGAATCTTAAAGCTTGAAAAATGTTTGGATCAGAAGAATGTAGAACTTGAGATGCTCAAACCTCAATAAGATTTTTTAGAATAAGATTTTTACAAAAAACAATGAACGATATTTTAGCAAGCTAAAGGAGGCTAAAACTTGTGGTATTAATTTCTTTTTGCTTAAACAAAAAACGTTTTACCTTAAATAGTTTAGATTTAACAGAGGCTTTTGTACAATTAGTTTATGATGTTAAGGAACTATTTAAGGAATACCGTTCTTTGAAAAAATTTGTTGGTAGTCCAAGTGATACAGATGCTAAGACTGAGGCCTTATGTTTGGAATATGAAGCTAAGATTTGTGATCTACATGCTTGATTACTTGTGAGAGTCTTTGGAATCCCGAACCTTGTAAAGATCTTTTCCCCAAGAAATAGGTTAACTGCCTTTRCATTAAGCTTCTAAAATGTTTGGACTTCAATCCACCTGGTAAAGTAATCGGTAGCTATCAGGATATATTCATGAAGTCCTAAATAAGGTGGTTTTATTACTATAATGGCATCAATGGCCCATCCTCGAAATGGCCAAGGCTTAATTATTGAATGTAGTTCAACTCTTGGAGTTGTCGTACTGATTGACTTAAATCTCTTGCACTGCTTACAGCCTTTAGCATATTGCAAACATTCTCCGTTGATTGAAGGCCAGTTATCGCAGCAAAATTGAGAGGGTCGTTGAGATTTTACCTCAAGCTTTGCCAATCAAACAAAAATTTATAAATCGAACGAACTACTGTGCTAAAGTATTACTTG